>PVIJ01008929.1:32354-70503 GCA_004024925.1 Scalopus aquaticus | reverse complement strand
ATTAACCAAAACTAACAGACACCCTACCAACTGGGAAAAGATTTTTGCACACAATACATCTGATAAAGGACTGATAACAAAAATTTACAAGGAACTCACACAACTCAACAAAAACAAAGCCAATAACCCAATCAAAAAATGGGCAGAAGAGCTCAAAAGGCACTTCTCCAAAGAAGAAAAGCAAATGGCCAACAGATACTTGAAAAAATGCTCAACATCACTTATAATCAAGGAAATGCAAATCAAAACCACTATGAGATACCACCTCACACCTGTGAGGATGCCACACATTAAAAATACAGGCAACAACAAATGCTGGAAAGGATGTGGAGAAAAAGGAACTCTTCTACACTGCTGGTGGGAATGTGAACTGGTCCAACCACTATGGGAAGCTGTATGGCGATTCCTCAGACTGCTAAACATGGAGCTCCCATACGACCCAGCAATCCCACTTTTGGGAATTTACCCAAAGGACACAAAAACACTAATCCGAAAGGATACATGCACCTGTATGTTCATTGCAGCACTGTTCACAATAGCAAAGGTATGGAAGCAACCCAGATGTCCAAAAATAGATGACTGGATCAAGAAGATGTGGTACATATACACAATGGAATACTATTCAGCATTCAAAGAAGATAAACACATGCAATTTGCAGCGACATGGATGGAATTAGAGGGAATCACACTCAGTGAAATAAGCCAGAAAGAAAAAGAAAAATATTGAATGGTTTCACTTATAACAGGACTATAGAGAAATCAAATAGGAGAGAGACACTCAGCGGGGGTCGGGGGGGCAGGGGAGGATAAGGGCACAAAATGGAATAGAAACAACACAAGTGACCATGGAGATGGATCACGAGTGAATTGGTGGTGGTGGGCTACCCAAAGGGAATACAAAATATAAAAGACATAAATAAAAATAAAAATATTTAAAAAAATTAATTCTCATCAACAATAACAACAAAAAAACATTATTCAGAATATGTTGTCTGATCCAATGACATTAGGCTGGACAATGATAATAAAAATCTAATTAGAAAGTCACCAAATGCTTGGCAATCAAGTGATATGCATCCCCCAGTGATCAAATAAATATAGGTTAATTAAGACCCTCAAAACAAATATTAGGAAACATTTTGAATAGAATAATAATAAAGATAAACATTAAAATTATAGCATAGAGCTAAACAATCATTTTGAGGGAAGTCAGAAAGTAAAAGACAGATACCGTATGCTTTCTCTTAATTGTGGAATATAAATGACTAAAAACATAAACTAAAAATACAGCAGAAACAAATCTTGGACTTAGTGAAAAATTTACTTGTTTCATGGACAAATATGACCATGCACATATTTGATGCAAAAAACTGAAAAATCTAATCTTATAACACTTGAGTCCAGAAAAATAAATCGATCCCATAAAAAAGTAAAAGAAATTTAAAAAGATAGAGCACAAATCCATAAAATTAAAATACAATATTAAATGGAAATCAATGAAAAGCTAAATTTAATTCTTTTGACAGCTCTAATGTGATAGATTGGATTTTTGCTGCCAACACACACACACACACACACACACACACACACACTCTCTCTCTCTCTCTGAATCCAAATCTTTTGTGATTTTATAGTGCCTTCCACACAGGAAAATATTACTTCCCCACCAAGTGAATTTATACTTGGACTTTTTACTTGCTCTAGCCAAGAGTATGTAGGTGGAAATAACATAGTATCTGCTCCAAATGTAAGTGCTAAGAAAGCATTGCTTTTTTCTGCTCTCCCACTTGCACTCTTGTAATCTGATACAGATAGAATATGCCCAGAGTGTTTGCCTGTTTAAAGAAAAATGGAGAAATGTTGTACAAAAACAATTCTAACTTGCAGATTGGACTATGTCTAGCCAACCCATAGATTGAAATAGAGGCAAAGGAGTCTATTTGTAGGAGTCTCTTGATTCCTACAGTCAGGAGAGAGCGAAACAGTATTTATTATATAATGCTTGTTATATTTTTTCTTATACAGCATAGATAAACCAATATTTGACATGTCTGTGAAATTGATGAGAATCTAGTAAGATGTATTAAAAAATAAAGACAGAAAACAAAAATTACCAGTTTCGGAAATAAAAAGACTGCAATCAGTATAGAGCCTACAAAACTGAAAAGGATAAAACAATGTGATGAAGATAAGTGAACACCCATGTCTGGCAATATCAGGTAGTTCTGGGGAGATGGAGGGAACCAGACCACAAAGTAGAGTTTGTGGGATGGGATACTGGAACAATCATCATGAAGAGAAATTTGGTGTTTCTTCAGGATGTTGAAATTGCAACTTCCTTATTCTCTACTATATCTGTTAACATATTCTCTATTGATCTGTTAATAATCTGTAAGTGTTATTTCTAGAGCAATCATGTTTGGAAAAAGACATAAAAAAGAAGTTCAGACCAGCAGTATTTGTAGTAAGGAAATACTCCTCAGTAATGAATCAATAAATTTCAATTTATATACTAGAAAGAAAGACAATATGATGAATTACTTATACCTACAATTTTCACAGATTAAATTATGTAAGTTATTTTAAAAAGCAATTTATTAAGATATTAAAAATAGAAAATTGAAGTAATTCAACAAAGTTGGAAGATATGGACTTCTATATATCCAGATGTATTTTTAAAATTTTAGAATTAAGAGTGTGTTGTTTTGGTGCAAGTATATACAAGTAGAATATAGTATGCAGGATTAGATCCACACTTATTTCACTCAGTCCACTTATGACAGAAATAATACTGTGTTATTTCTCTTGTGGCTTAAGGAAGAAATGATCTTTTTTAAAAATTTTATTGGGTAACTGAATAGTCGTTTTGAAAAAAAGAAAGAATCTTGATGCTACCTTATGTTATATACAAAACAAAATTCCAGAAGGATTATGAACCTCAATGTAGAGAAAAAAATATTTTGGTTTTTACAAAAATATATGCAGGCAAACATTCTTAAAAAGGAAACAAAATGTGCTCACTATAAATGAAGAAATAAATTATAATACATTTAAATTAAGAATTTTTATTTATCAAGACACTGTTTAGAAAGTGAAAATGTAGGTTGTATAATGTGAGAAGGTATTTTTAACATTTATGCCAGATAGAAAAGTTACATTCAGAATAGATAAACAACTCTTTGAAATCTATAAGAAACAGGAAGAAAACATCAAAGTGAAAGCAATATGCAGAAAACCCAATAAAAACATGGGAAAAGACATTAACAAGTCCTTCAGCTAAAAGTACATTTATGACAAATACATATATAGAAGATGCTCAATTTTCACACACATAGAAAAGAGCTTAATAGTTATTGGAGAACTGTTAATTTTGACTAAATACACACGAGAATTGCTAAAATGAAAAAGGCATTAAATATCAAGCATTGGTGAGGATGTGAAGCAACTGTAACACACATATATTTGTTGGAGTGTAAATTCATACAATCACTTAACAAAGCTCTTGGTAAGTATTATTAAAGATGAACAGCGGCGTATACTCAGAGCTAGAAATTTTGCTCCTCAACAAATATCCTCAGAAATTTGTATATTTGGTCACACACACACACACATACACACACACCCCTACGCCTGTTATAAATGTGAATAGCAGCATTGCTCATGACAAGCAAATCTGGAAGTAACTCAAATGTCCATCTAGATTAGAGTGGTCTAATAAATTTTGTTTTATTATATCATGAGCTATCATACAGCAATTAAAATGCAAGGATCACACTATACATGAATCTCAAGAATATAATATTTAGCATAAGCTATTTCATTTGTATGCAAATCAAACAGGTAAAACTGATCTATATTAAGAATGTTTTGTACCTACGGATAAAGGAAATTCTGTATTTAGATATGTCTTGTTGATAAGGCTGCTTACAGGTTCTAAAAAATTCTTTGATCTGTACACATAATATGTTCACTTTTCCTGCATGCTATGTTAAAAAAAAAAGTTTAATGGTTAAATGAGGTCTCTCTGAGGAAGTTATACTCAAAATGAGATCAGAAAGTTAAGTATGACTTTTTTTTTCCCGAGGTGACTAATGCAGAGGTAATATCATGCATCAGATAATTGAGATAGACAAAAATTGACATTTTGAAGGAAATAAAAGGAAACCAGTGTGGCAGGAATTTCAAAATTGAGAGTGAAAATGACATGAGATGAGGCTAGTGTATAGTCCTGAATGCCATGGTAAGGCTTATGAACTTTATCCCAAGAACAGTGGTAACCTATAGAAAAATTTTAATCAGTGACATGGCATATACTAATTTACTGCTATTTTTAAGATACTGCATGATGTAAGAATAATGTATTGGAGTAATGCAAAATTGAGTGCTATAAAACAGATTAGGAGCCTACACAGAAGTGGTACTGGCTTATATCAAACTCAGGCCAGTGAAATTCAAAATAAGTGGACATGTTCAGGAAAATACAGCAATACCTAAAATTATGAAAACTCTAGTATGAAATGATTTATGTATGCCTATGAAAACAGCAGCACTGTCCACAATTGATGTCATGGAACCAACTTAAATACCCTTCAACATATGAACAGATAAAAAAAAAAGTGGAAAGTATACTTAATGGGAACACTACACAGCTGTGAAAAAAATGAAATAGTGACTTTTGGTACAAAAGGATGGACCTCGAGGTGATTATCTTAAATATGTCAGAAAGTGAAAGACAAATATTGGATGGTTTCACTCATCTGTGAAATATAAATAACTAAAAAACATAGACAGGCAAAATACAGTAGGAATAAATAACTGAACTCAGTAAAAGTATTTATTGGGTACCAGAGGGAACAGGGTATAGGGAGGAGAGGATGAGGCAAAGATTCTGCTCCCCGCTCTGTCTCTGGTGAATCCTCTCACCCCCCCACACCTCTGGCCTGCACCTCAGCTCTTGTATGCATAAATAAATAAATCTTTAAAAAGAAGTACAGGAATTTGAGATGAATTGGCTGTAGAAAGTGAAATGGTGATATTTTTCATGCGTGACCACAATTGTCTGCAATTTGTACACCTGGATCATGCTAGAGAGATGGAGAATATAAGAAAAAGTGAATTTGAGGTGAAGAATACACATTTAATATCATATATAGTTACATATTAATCTTAGATATATACTTTGAATTTTGAATTGTGACAAAGATAAATATATATAACATAAATTTACCATCGCAACCCTTCTAAGTGTACAGATCAGTAGTATTCAGTAGTATACTTGTCTTATACAGCTTCAGAATGTTTTGTCTTGTAAAACTGAAACTCATTATCTACTTAACAATTCCCCATTTCCCTTTACACCTAGCCCTTGGTAACCACCATTCTTTATTTTTCTACAAATGTTGCTATTTTAGGTACCTCATGTAAGTGGAATAATACAATAATTGCCTTTTTTGTATCTGGCTTATTTCACTTAGCATAAAGTGCTCAAAGTTCATTCATGTTCATACAAAGATCATACATGAAAATCCTGTGATAGGATTTTCTTCCTTTATAAGGCTGAATATTATGCCATTGTATGTATATACCACATTTTGTTTATCTAATCATTCATCTATGGATATTTGAGTTGCTTAGTTTCAGATATTTTAAGTTTGGAGATGGTGTGAAACTTTCAATGGTGATATCAAGAAGGTAGTTTTATATTGAAGAGTAAAGTCTGTATTCCAAAAATGAAATAAATGACAAATGTTAAGGAAAATACAAAGATTAGCTGTTCAGCCTGTAATTGAAAATTCACTTTCTTTTCATTAGATATGTTTGGACAATTTACTTCTTCCAAAAATAATCCTATATAGGTGAAAGTGGCATTCATATTTGACTTGTAGAAAAAAATGTCAATTATTTCTCGATAAACTGAAAAAAAAAAAGAAATCTTGCTAAAGCAACAGTCTATAATAGTTGGAAATTGCCTGGTTTTGTTTCTCTGGTTGTACACACCTTAACTGTAGTAGTCATATAAGTTTTAAATGTTACTTGAAGGAGTTCTTAAACTTGAGATTTTATGAATGGTGCAAAGAGTATTAATTAAGAATCAATCAAGTTATGGCATATGATAATGGTATGAAAATGCTAAATGATATATGATGGATATATGTATGTATACATGTATTTTTCATACATACCATTGTATGTGTGCATATATATCTATATGTCACCATTATATAACATATATTTAACAGTTGTTCATCATATACTACTTAACCATTGTATATCATAGATTTGTAGTATATGTAATATATAACAATTAGAACTTTTAGGTTATGAAAGAATGACAATCATAAAGAAAAACTTGACTGATAATCTTTCATAAAATGATTGTGCTACAAGAGTGGATGAAAATGTGTTATAAAATAATTCAAATGCACACAAAAAAAATCTAGAAAAAGGAACCATAACAAGCAGAAGTTTGAAAGTAAAGAGACAGAGCAGCAATAGAAAAAGGCAATCAGGGCTGAAAAGAAACACATTTTTCTGGATCAAGAATATTGGAAGATGCTTAAAGAATGTAGTAAATTACCAAGAGTTCCTTGATTGCTGGCAGGGTGACTCATTAGTCAACTTTTGTATAAATACATAGGAGAACTTCTCCTTGATTCTGTAATTGATTTCTTATAAGCCGAAATCAATAGATGACCATCAAGAAAAATGTGCTCTGAACTGAAAGTCTGAGCTAGGTGAAATTTGGTGCTTAAAGATTTCTTTAGAAATCCAAGTTCCTTTATGGGGTCAAAAAGATTTCTAAGTATTTTTGGTAAAATTAGATGAAGGGACAAAAATGTTTTCTGGTTTTTGTTTTAGAGGGGATGCTGCATTTTGAATCCTAGAATTTATTAAGGATTACAGGATCATATTTGATGTGCACTTTTAGAGTAATCCTGAAGTAAAAGACTTTAGAATTTTTTTTTTTAGTAAAATGACTCTAAAGTCATTTCAAATTCTTACTACCAGACCCATTTGTAACACTGTAATCTGATGTTGCATTGGAATGTAGTAAAGTTAAAATACTGCTATTGAGCTTGATAATTCTGATGCAACTCATTGGCATTTTTTAGCAGTATAGTATTGGCAATGATTTACAATGATGGTCTTAATTTTCCAAATAGTAAAGTCAAAATTTTTGGTTTTGCAATTTTTACTTGAAAAGATTATTTTCCATGACATTTTTCTTATTAATTCACATTACATATAAGGAGGTTTTGCAGCACAGCATTTATTACTTACTTTTATTTTACTGAAGAATTCTCAAGAAGGAAAAGTGTTATAAAAATTCAGTTTAAATAAGGAAAATAAATTTGTTATTATTTATGTTGCATCTGAACTAAACTGAACATACATGCATTCCAGTTTACAATCAAAAGCTATTTGGATATTCATTCTTCTCTGTTATATGATTTTAAAATGGAAATAAAACATGACTTCTATTCCAAGAGATTATAACTCTGCTCACATGGTGTCCAACAATCTCATCAGTTGTCTGCCTATATTGCTAAATCAATATATTGATTTTTGGATAGATGAAGCATCAATTTAAAATAGATAGCTAAGAAAAAGGTATTTATTTTAATAAGAAAATTATTTCTAAACAATTTTTATTTTGTTAATTACCAGTTCAAATAATTTAGTTCAATTCAATCTAGTTTTTTTTAAAGCAGTTAACGCTGTTCTAGACAGCATGGGAAATCAAAAGAAGTATAAAACTAATTGAGCACCGATTCTGTGCCAGGACCTGGCACATTACCTGAATAATGTTCTGTTTTTATAGCAATTCCACGAAGTAGAATCAATTATCTTTATTTTACAGATGAAAAACCTGAGGCTTAGAAAAGTTACTTTTTCTAAGGTCATGCAAGTAGTAGGTAGCAGAGCCTGAATGCAAGGTCATTCTTATACTAGAGCTAAGTTATGGTATACATATTTTCTATCTTTAGTCCTAAAGGCAATTTGTGAGAAAATTGGGAGTAAAGATTCACCCAGCAGGGATTAATTTAGTGGAAAATCATGTAGGCAGAGATCACTATGACAGATCAGGAATTGACCTTGTTTCCTGCTTTTATGGAACTGAAAGAATGCAGTGGCAGCCATGGGTCTCAGCAATACTTCTGTGGCCTGCTTTGATTTATTTGTAAGAATCCTCATGGTCAATGATTTTAAGTAAGGTATAAGGGTGGAATGAGGTAGAATTCTCTCATCTCTTGCATTTTCCCTTTCCTCTCTCCCCGTACTCACGTCTTATGCATAGCTGGTGTCTTTCCAAAACCCTAAATCCTCTTTTGCTAACCAGAATCCAATGATAAAACTGGATTTAAAATATATTATTCTGTTCTAACTTCACAACCAATCAGTTTCCAAAAACTAATAGGTATTTTTTTCTGACATCTATTCCTTACTTTGTATTCCTATCATCACAATATTGATTTGGGTTCTTTGTAAGATGGGACTCATTTCAAATTCTTCACATATATAGCCTGTATTTTTCCTTCTTCCCCTGATGTAGGAGGTGATGACCATTCCGAAAACATTCTTCTTGTTTTGTCATTTTCACATAAAATCTTTGTATGGAGAACTATACTTAGACTATCAAAATTTTAAATTCTAGAATTTCAGTTAAATTCTCAACTCTGAAAACATAAAACTTTTTAACATATCTTTAGATTAGCAAGGGCTATGACATATATAAATATACTCCCCGTGGTAAAATTATTTCACTAACTGAAATGACCTCCTACAATCCTCTCTGTAAAAATCGTATCTCTTTAACAAGTAGTTTTAATTCTACCTCTCCATGAACAATCCAATAACACAGTATTCACTCCTTACTCTTAACTCCTAGAGTGTTTTACTGATTTTTTAAAAAATCAATCATAAAATTCATCTGGTTAGCTTGGAATTTAAAATCATCTATTGTAATAATTCGATGATCATCTAACTTCTACAACACAATTAAATTTGGTCACTGAACTTATAGAACACTCTCAGTCAAGGAATTCACTTTATGAGACAATTTCATCTTTGTAAAGACAACAGAGTCATTTTCCATAAGAAGTTAAAATAAACATTTCTGACAATTTTACTAATGGTCCTTTTTCTATTTCTCCTTATCAGCCATTTAAAAAAATCCATGAGAGCACAGATACTATGGTAAACAGAAATTATAAATGTAAAATTGAAGTTAGCCTGTTGTGGAAGGTGAAGTAAAAATCAGAGACAGACATAAGCTGAATCATTAAGTATCGTAATTCACTAGTATAGAAAGCAATGGATTCTCATTTCTAAGTGGATAATTTCTAAATGAATGACTCTAGAGGCTACTGTTGGCTCACAGATCTGCTTTCAGACAAGTAGACTACTGTTGTAGCTTGAATAGCATTCCTGCCTTTATGAAGCCTGACTGTGTGACTGTTGCGATTTAATCTGTTGTTGAATGAATGAATAAACAATGATATCAAGTGTCTCCTTACTTTTCTTGTGTATCCATACAATAAACACCTGCCCAATGATGTAATCTAAATGTGTAACTATCTGTTAGCCATTTCAAATTGAGTAGTAAAATGGAGTAGTAAAATCCAAGATTATATATTAAATATAATATTTAGCTGATATAACCATCTGCAATTATTTTGTAGTGCTCATTCTAATTTCTAGTATATTCATTGTTTCCCCATGCTTTATGCTATCAGTAGATTGTATAGCTATGTTATATCTTATTTATTACTGATTAAAATAGTCAAATAGATATCTTGAAAAATGAAACTCTTGGTTGATAGGAATCCATCCTGAATGCAGTGTATGTCTTGTTGAAAAATCATTAAAAAAAAACCACAAACTTTATAACTATACAATCAACCAGAGAATATGTCTCCATCTTGTTCAGAGTCTCTTTAAAATCGTGTTAAAAGCCTTTCTGAATACACTTAGGGCAAATACAAGACAGTAAATGATCACTCTGTATATATCTTGCATCATATTAAAATACAATAAAGAGAGAAATGTGGGCATTAAATTCAGATAAATGGGGTTGAATACCGACTCTGATACTTACGGTCTGTGCAATCTCACACATATGACATATTCCTATGTGTTTATGTATGTACACACATACATAATTCCAGGATGATAAAAATAGGTTCTACATTATGGGATTGTTGTAAATATCAAAACAACAAATACATGTAAAACACTTAAAACAGAGACTTCCTTCTGCCTGTCCTGCCCACCTCCTGGACCCCTTTATCTCAGGAAAGCAACTCTAAAGGCATGTGAATGTTATAGTCATAAAATTGGATGTGTTCAGCTCAGATGAAGTTTTGAGTTGAAACAGCAAGAAACACTTGAGCTTGTTTAAACAAAGTAGAGATTTAGAAAGTATCTCCCATAGGAGAAATCTAAGATAGCAGAACTGCAGCACCCTGGAATGCTCCCTGCATAAACACAGTGAAATGGCATCAGTGAGGGAGCATCATCAGTGAAGAGAACTGAGGACTTGACCATCCACATCTCCACAAGGAAGTGAGAAACTACCAGAAAACGTAGGAAAGCCTGAGAAGTAAATTTGTCAGGAAAGATAACTAGGTGTTGGGAGAGTCCTAGACTACCAGAGCATTCTCTTAAATCCTAGCACACTGCAGTTCAGAAAGCACCACAACCCTTAAGGAACTGCAGGATGGACATTAAGTGACAATCTGTGACAGCTAGCTTGACTGGCCTGAAAGGCATTCAGCCAACAAAATCGCTTGTGTTTCCAGCAGTCCCTACTTTACAGAAGCAGGATAAGAACATGCAACCCCAAGAGATCGTGGACTACTCAGTGGGCATTGCACTCACAGCACCTGAGCTGCTGGCAGCTAGCTTAGCAGTCCTGAAGCCCTAATCCTTCCTCTGTCTGAGCATGGCAGACCTCTGGACAGTCTCAATACTATGCAGTCTTTAACATCCAATAGTGCTAGCCTGAGGTTCAAGCCCACAGCCACTGGCAGTTTTAATAATGTCTGGGCCTCAGGGGAAAAGCATTGTCATCAAAACTTTCTGAGATCAGAATAGGCTGTAGCTAAAGGGTCAGTGACAGTGTGGGATTTCTGGGAAAGCACTACTGGTGGAATCTGTGTTGACCTGTCTGGACCAGATGTTGATTGCTGATTTCTTCCTCAGTTCAAGTGGTTGTAGCACCAAGGCAAGCTTATGCACTTACCAATCCACTGCAGCAAACTTGACATCACCCACATCTCTAGATTTCACTTTGTTGCCTGAATTCATGGACCACCGTCCTGCACTGGCTCTTGAACTTCAGCCATCCTGATTGGTGGCAAGGTTTCAACTAACACAAGTGGAAAGCTCAATAACCTAGAAACAATAACCCAGAGACCTGCAATTCTAAAACAAGACCATCACAGCAGAATTGAGAAGGGAATCAGTCCAGCTTACTACATAGAAATAATCACAGAGCATCAAACAGAATGAGGAGGCAAAGGGATTTACCCCAATAGATACATTATATCAAGACAAAACCTTGGGAAATGTTCCTAATACAGCAGAATTAAACGAACTACCTGAAGACTTAAGAACAACAGTCTTAATGATACTGACTGAAATTAGGAGAGTAAAGAGTCTATTATATATTTTGGTTTTTTTGTATGATAAACATGCATTACATTAATAATAAAAGTGATAACCAGAACTATTTCATGATTTGTTTTGAAATATGCCAGGATGTGCATACTTTTATTCAGCTTTTTCAATTTCCTAGATAGACTACAGTAAAGAAAAAATGTATTTCACAGAACATTTAGCCTGCAATTGAACTTATAGTTTATGATAAGTCACTTTTCTTTCATTTTTATTTAATGAAAACATCTTATAGCCTAAGATAATTCTAAAGACTGTATTAGGAAGCTTAAAGGAACATTAATGTTTTTTCCTGGCAATAATTTGGTGAATCAGGAAAGCAATTATTTAAGTGCTACTATAGTTAAGATTATTTTTCTCCCATAGAAAAATGTCTGTTACAATATATTTCAGTGCATACACTTGGAAAAATAGATTATAAGAACATTTTAGTTTTTATTTAATTTGAGTGTGTCTTTGTATTTAAGAGATAACTGGAAACTTTGAGAGAAATGATTGAGGACAAGGTGGAGTAGATGTATTTCTTATTGCTCCAGCTATGGGTATAGTTTCATACCACTTTTTTAAATTTTAATTTATTCTTCTAATTGTGATAACACTAGGATTCTTCCCATTAGGTATTACCTGCCATCAAATCACTCATAGTGTACCACCACAGTCTTTTGTGCTTGCTTCCCTCTTTTTTCCTATTCCTCCCTTTGGATGCTTCAGTTCTATATTCAGTTTTCAAGAGTTAGTTGTTAAGATTTTTACCTCTGGTTCTTAGTTTGTTTTCTCTATATTCCACACATTAGTAATACCATCTGGTATTTATCTTTCTCCATCTGCCATATTTCATTTAGCATTATCATTTCCAATTCCCTCCATGTTGCTGCAAATGGTATGAGTTTATCTTTTTGGATTGCTGAGTAATACTCCATTGTGTATATGTACTACATCTTCTTTACTCATCTGTTCTGGGCATTTAGGTTGTTTCCATATCTTGACTATTGTAAATAATGCTTCAATGAACATAGGGGTGCAGGTTTCCTTTTGAATTAGTGTTCTTGTGTCCTTTGGGTAGATACGTAGGAGTGGAATTTCTGGATCATATGGCAGAGTGCACATAAAGGTATGTTACTATACACACCCACCACCAAGGTACCTATATTATTCCACCATTGTCCATTGGGACCCATCATCCCTTTGACACCCCTCCACCAATAGCTTCAATTCTAGTCAGATTTCTAAAGTTTGTCTTGTTTTAATTTTATATGTTCCTTTGTTTTGCTTCTTTATATTCCACATATGATTGAAGTCATCTGTTGTTGTCTTTCTCCTTCTGAATTATTTTGCTTAGCATAATCCCCTCCAGTTTCTTCCATGTTGTCAGACATAGCAATATTTAATTTTATCGTTGAATATCATTCCACTATGTACTGGATATGACATCATATGCAACAAAAGAAAAATCAACAATTGGAATTACATCAATTTATTCATTCTGCACAGCAAAAGAAACCATCAAAAAATGAAAAGGCAACTTATGAATGGGAAGAGATCTTTATAAGTCATGTATGAAATAAGGAGTTAATATCCAAAATTAAAAACTCATCTATCTCAATAATGTAAAAAAAAATCCATATCAAAAATGGCAAAGATACGAAATAAACATTTTTCAAACAAGGTATTCAAATGGCCAGAAGATAATGAATAGCTGCTAAACTTCAGAAATCATCAGGGAAGTGCAAATCAAAACTAAAATGAAATATTATACCATATCTGTTAGAATAACTATCCCCAACTGGAGTTAACAAGTGTTGGAGATGATTTGGGGAAAAAGAAACTAGTCTGTCATATTGGTGGGAATGTAAATTAGTTCACCACTCTTGAAAATAATATGGAAGTTGCTCAAAAAAGAAAACTAAAATGCCATATGATCCAGCAATTCCACTTCTGCACCCCACAGAATGGGAGAAAATATTTACACACTATGCATCTGGTAAGGGACTGATAACAAAGGTTTACAAAGAGCTCATACAACTCAACAGAAGGAAAACAACTCAATTAAAAAAATGGGCAGAACTAAATAGACACTTATCCAGAGAAGACATACAGATGGCCAACAGACATATGAAAAGATGTTTGTCATCACTTATCTAGAGGGAGATGCAATTCAAAACCACAATGAGATGCCACCCCACTCCAATGAAAATGGCCCCTATGTATATAAATGACAAGTACACAAAGGTTTATATGCCATTATCTGTAGAAACTTTATTCATAGTGTTCAAAAAAGAGAAATGATCCAAATGTTTATCATCTGATGAATGAATGGATATACAAAATGTGGCATTTTCATACAATGGAATTTGGCAATAAAAATTGAAGTTCTGAATCTTTTTAACATTTTGTTCGGTGAAAGAACTCAGAAACAAAAGAGTGCATATTTTATGTGTCCATTTACATAAACTGTCCAGTATGAGCAAATTTAAAAGGAAAGAAAATTGCTGATTCCAAGGGTTAAAGTAAGGGGAGAATAGGAAGAGGCCCATTTCTCCGATGGGTATATATATTGAAGAATGTAGCTGTGCACTTACCATCTTAACCAGCATTCCATGCATGGAAATCTATATGCCACAGTATAATAATAGAGAGATCTGTGCTGCATTTATTGCCAGAACCAGAACCTAAGAGGGAGTTAGAAGCAATAAACAGAGTGAATTGCCTTTTCAAATAATATTGCAAGGGAAACCTCCAATGAAGTCACCAAATCAATGCACGAACAAAGAGAGCTTGGGCGTCTTCCAGAGGACACCAATTTCAGGTCACAACATAATAATCAATACGATAGATCACATTAAGTCAGATAATACCTTTCCAGCCTTTCTCCTTCTCCCTTCTCTCCACACTGAACTTGAAGGAGAAGGAGTAGATCAAATTGTAGAGGTGGAGCAGGAAGATAAGCTACAGGTCAGTCCCTGTTTTCTCTTTAAGTTTGTGAACCTAATTCAGGCCAAGATCTTATTGTGCACGAATATGATTTAAATTAATTATGCGTTTTAAGTGCTTTAGTCACATTAGACTGGACTTCTTAATATATGTAAAATTGTGATAAACCCTGAAATTCACCACAGAAGCTAGAGATCAACTGAAGAAATTGTGCAAAGATGGAGATCTTATTAAATGGGTCTGAAAGAAAATAGTATGAGGAAAATAAAACTTTCTGATGATATAATCCCACTTATCTCATCTTGTTCAATAAATTATCGTATTACTATTTATTTTTGTGATTTCCAAAAGTACAAAAATCATTTTTAAAGAACACTTATTATGCACAGTCTATTCAATAATTATTTGCCTTTTTTCAAAATTATTTGATTGAGAAAATGACATATCTATGGAAAAACTATAGATATTAAAAACACTTAGAAGTAGGTTTTACTGAATAAATATGATACCAATAAGTCAAATATGTATCAACTATATTCTGGACATGTGATTTTCCAAACAAAAATATTAAGTTTTGGAGCAAAATTAGGTGTGGTTAATGGGGATTTTTTAAATATATATATATATTTAAAATATAGCTTTTTTTTAATTTTGCATGTCTTGAAAATTTTCAAAATTTTGTTTTTAGAACATGTTTTTAAATCACTACATATTCCATTACATAACTCTACAAGAATTTCCTTAGTCTTAGATGTTTAGTTTGCCATTCTTTATTATTTTAAATGACATTGCATTTAAACCTTACTAAACTGACTACAACACTATTTTTTTCTCAGATTAGATGTCTAGGAATGGGAAAGTTATTTAAGATTTTATGGCACATATTTCTATCTTCTATACTGGCAAAGTGTGAGAATGCTGCATTACTAGTACTAACTAGTATTATCTTTGCCAATTTTATACAAAAAGGTATAATTTTTAATTTTTATTAGCATTTATCTATGGTAGAGTTTTATTTTTTCATATTTTTGCCATTTTTATTCTAATTTATTCAGACACTTTGCCATTTTTAAGGAAAAGGGTTTGTTTTTATCTGGAAAAGTTTCGGGGATGGCAAAGATTCCATCTTTTTTCAGTATAAATTTACATAAATTGTTTCTAGTGATCATTACCTTTTCATTTTTAAAACTGGATTTATTTTAAATGAAGTATCAGAAAACATTTTCTAAAAAATGTCTTTTTTTCAGAATTCAATCATGTAAGAAAAGAGTATCATACATCAAGTTTATTTATGAAAGAATTGAGATATTCTGGGTAGCATGTTCTCTGATGAAATATATATGTGTTTACATATACAACATGTTCTAAAAATAATGTTAATGTTAATTTATGTTAACCTTAATAGACACCATCTCCCTCTAATAGACCTTGAATTCCTTTTGAACAGCACCTTTACATTCATTTCTTCATCCCTAGCATATGCACCCTGGCACATGGCGGTTGACACAGAAATGATTTAAGGTGGATTAATAGATGGATGGATGAAAGAAAGCAATCATAAAGTGAATTCCTAAAGTGAATAAAGTAAATATAAAGTGAATATCACATTCTGAATGAGCCAGAATGTGATAAATATCAGGAAAAGGCCATTTTAAGAGTATCCCAAACCTTTAACTTACTCAGACGTCAATGTTCTTATGAGAGCAAGGACCATGTTTCACTGTTTATTGTATCCACTTCCATGTCCATCACTATGCTGTGAATATAAAGTCCTGCATAATATTCCATTCATCGTGTTAAATTCAATGGAGCAAATGCTGTACAGGTGTGCTTTGATCCCCACGGCTCAAATTGCCTTTCAAGTAGGCTGCTCTATTGTACACTAACTGGCATTCTTCCAGGGGTTTACCCAGGAATGCACACCAGGGGAAAGGCAAAGAAATAATATAAGCCAGTGTCATTGTGATCAACAGGATTCAGGTAATGATCCTTTTCACCTCCTGTAACTTCTTCATTTCATAGCCCTTGTACAGGCTATAAATTGAAGCCCACATTCTTTTAATGTGAATATTATCACTGAAGTAAATCAGGTGCTTTTAGATTCTTTAATTGTTCCACAGTTAATGAGCCTAGCCTCAGAGTTCAGAATGAGAAGTAAATGGCAAGAATTGTACCCCTGCATTTGTCATTAAGCCATGGGAAGACAATCTTCTATTGTCTCAATGTGTCCACTTTTTAACTTACATTGGGAAATACTGCTTTCTACTCATTTCTTCTTAAATATATAAGGAGGATTAAAGAGTTTGGAAATCAGATGCTAGCCTTTGACATAATGTTTTCACCCATTACTTATTGTTAGCTTGATTCTACATTATTCTAGATGCTTCCTGAGTGTCTCAAAGTGACCCTGAGTACCCTTGGAGTAGCTTTCCCATCTAGCAGATTCTGGTTCAAATTTTGTGATATACGATCAGTGACTTATTTGCGTTCAACATTAATAATTGCCATTCTAGTACCAATACAAAACTAAGAGAATTTTTTCTTGGGTGTATATGGTGACACATAAAATGATTAAAATCTAATAAACTGGTCCTCTGACTAAATCCCACTAACTAGATATTTGTTGAAAGGCATTCACAATTTCTGAACCTTTTTCAGTAGTGATATGACAGTCCCACAGATATTTATGTAAGAAAATAGATTAGCATTAAAAATGAGTGTTGGGTGAGTGGAAAATTCCCGTTCCTGCTTTATATCTAAAGAAGAGACTGGAAAAGTTAGGGCATATTAGAAATAGTGTAAATTCTTTCTTCTATATCCCTGGAAATTCATCATTTCACTCTGCAAAGACAAAAGAAATTGGATTAATAGAATGTTATATATTTACATTGTTTAATATTTTCACCACTGACACAAAAAATGTTTTAAATATTGCCATTTGAATTAGTTCTCCAATAATCAGAAGGGGTGGGATCACCAGGGGGAAGAATTTAGCACTATAAAACATTCTGTATCCCTTTTAATTGGGTACAAGGGTGTATTTAGTTGTTATCTGGAAATTCAATGTTAAACAAAAAGAGGTGTATGTCTCTGAACTTCTAGACCGTTTTGTATTGGATGCCTGCTAACTTACAAACTGATGAAAAGGGCTGCATTCTGAAATCCAAATTCTTCTAAGGTTCTACAGTTTCAGCCTAGCTTCCCATGTGAATAGAGTTCCCTTTTCTCTAAGAAATCACATTCTAAAAAGTAAGGGCTCACCTGCACTACTTTTTTTTTGGTTCTTGGTAGAGCAGTGCAAATATTAGATTTTTTAATTTATCTGGATGGATGGATGGATGGATAGACAGGCAGACTTATGGATGCACTAGAAGGAAGGAAGGGAGGGAGGAAGGAAAACTTAACTCATTTAAGTCACTAAAGTGTAAAGACTTCTTACATATCTGAACAAGAGAAATTTAAATATGGGTGTGTCAAAGAATACCAATTACCACAAATCGCTACTTATAACACATCTTGCAGTAAGCCTGAATGTATAAAAATGTATTTCCCTAGGCAATATTTTATATAGCTGTATGTTCTTCCTGCTGTTTTTCATGTATTGGTTGTTAGTTTTCCACTGATTTGATAGGAACCATCTAGTAAAAAGTAACTTAATGTAAGAACACAATATGGTCCTAAATGGCTAGCATTTTTCAATCTGAAATTTAATCATGAATTAACTGTTGCCATCAGTAGTAAATTCATACTGGGTTGACAAGGTCAACTAGATTGAGTAGGTTGTTAGATTAACACCCATGCAGATTGTTAATGGGTTTTCAAAATCAGAACCCCTATGAAAAAAATGTGAAGCAGAAAAGATAATAGTAAAGATATGAACATTTAAAGATACTATGCAAGGTCTTGCTTATCTCCCTTGTCTTCATATTTTAGACTGAAATAAAACCTGGCAATATAAACACCAATGAACCATTTAAAGTAACAGTGCATTATATTACATGGTTTTTAAATTAATACTTTGTCTGCACTATTATTAAAGTGCAACCCCTATAGGTGTGTTACAGAGAAGTACCTTTTCCTGGAAATAGGGTGTACAAAATGAATTCTTTGTGGTCAATTTGGATGAATTTCTAGGGAACACATTGATAGTTACCTAACCTTAAAGTTAGGTGTTAGGAAATTATAAACCCACAATATATTTCTGAAGAATATAGGAAAGAGAAAAAATAGTGGATGCTTAATTTTGTTTGAGATCTCACTTGAGGTCTCTTATGAAGATATGACAAAATAAACTGGTGAAAAAATAAGATTTAGCCTGCCAAGGAGTGACGGAAGTGCATGTAGACCGATGGCATAAATGAAGGTACAAAGATGGAAAAGTGCGTAGCACATTCTGGAAATTTGAAAGTTTATTAACATTACTAGAGCATAGAATGAAGATGAACAACAGTTTTGGATCAGATCAGAGAACTAAATATAAGTCAGAACATGCGATGCTGCAGATAATAAGAATCTTTTGGGTTTTTCATATTTAAAATTTTTAGTTTTTATTATTTTTGAAGTGACATTTCAGTAGAACATTATATAAATTGCAGATGTGTATCACTAAAACTGAGCATTTGTATATTCTACATTGTATGTGAAGAATAGAATTAGAATTTTATAGACTTTTACATTTTATTCTTTGACGTAATGAAGAAAAATGAAGAGATATTAAGGAGAGACTTGGAGTCAAAATATTTTTTCTGGCAAATTATGGGATGGATTGGTGAAAGCATAAGGAAGAGTTTGGGGAGGAATATTAGGAGTCTACTGCAGTCTTCCAGGTGAGAGTCTAGTGACTTAGATTAGGGTTTTGTTAGACGATGTAGAGAAAAGTTAATTCAAGAAACACTATGAACATAGTCATCAAGATTGGTTAAGTGAGGATAAAAACAAAGAACATGTTTTTAAAATATAGCTCCAGTGGACAGCAGAGGGCATGACAAATTAAGGATGTCTGAAAATGCTCTCCTTCATAAAGGCAGTGGGAACACTAGCAAAATTTATCAGTCAACCTTTTTATAACCCTAGATATTAAATAAACCCTTAATAATTCAAGGAATATTTATGCAAAACTGACTTAATATTGGCAAAAAATTCAGATTTGGAGCATTTCAATTTGTCATATTTCTATATCCCCCAATCCAATTTCTGAGACAACTTGAATACCAACAGCCTACAATAATAGTGAAAATCAGCAACCTGGTAGCAAACAACCCCATATGCCAACTAATGGCAACTCTGCAGGAATGACTCTTTGTGGGATTTCCAGCTTCATTTTGCTCCCTTAAAATGATGCAAGGTGGCTGATTTTTACTGTGGTTGCAGACAATTCCTTATTAGTAGAATTATCATTATTTGGCCTGCCTGGTGTTTTTCTAGGAGGCCTCACACATGAAACTTATCTTTATTTTATGTGATTCAGAACTTTTCCAGTACAGAAATTTCCTCAGAATCTTAGTTCAAAATAGACCAAAGACCTTAGCAGATAGCTCACCAAAGAAGAAATATAGATGAATAATAAGTATTTGAAAATATGGTCCATATCATATTAGGAAAATGTAAATTAAACATATTTACCAGAGCAGCCAAAATCCAGATCACTGACAATATCAAATGCTGGTGAAGATGTGGAGCAAGAATTGCCACTCATTGCTAGTGGGAATGCAAAATGTAACTACTTTGGGAGACAGTTTGGCAGCTTCTTACAAATTGAACATACTTTTACTATACACAATCTTTGGTATTTACCCAAAACAGTTGAAAACTTATGTCCACACACAAGTTTGTGTATGGGTGTTCTTACCATATAATAAACAAAATAATTTTGTATGAATAAAAGCTTCAATACTACAGACTTTGGCCATGATAATTAGTGGGTTTACTCTTTCAACTGAATAAACTTGAAAACATGACAATATAGCTGAAACAACAATTTCCAGACTTTGGAAAACTGCCTGCTGAGAGCACTCATCCCTGTGACATTTGTGACAAATAAAATTAGATTTGTGAATGCAGTAGCTTACTGCTTTGATAGAATTTCTCAGCTACAGTACAGAGAACAGTCCCAAACAGCAGTCTTGAGTTGAAGAGATGGCGTTCAGAGCTCAAGGAAATCATGGAGGAAAAATGTATGGTAGAGTACTGAAAATTTATAAAGAGGGGAGATGGAAGGTGGAAAGGAGAGAGATACAGAGGAGAGATAGTGTGAATGCATAAAGTGCTTAGAGATCTACAAAGGAGTACTGCCAAGTTTCTGGCTATATCTATATCTCCACTTGTGCACTAAAGATAAAAAGAAGACTGTCAGAAAAGAGAAGGTGCAGTAATCACTGAAGATCACACAGGGAAGAGAATAGTTTGAGTACTAACAAATGAGATTGGAAATAACTTACTTTACATGATATGGAGTCCTACAAAGATTTTTGCTTTAGTATTAGAAACAAACTTATCTCTGAGTAAAGATTTCTCTGGACTTAGCCTATTAAAATTTAAAAACGAGTCCCTAAATTATCAACTGATTCCATGTAACTGTGTATCAGAAATGAAACCCTAAAAATTATTTAAAGGAACACAAAATTATCTAAACCTAATGATGTAAAAAACACAATGACTACACACCATCAAAATGTACTAGTCAAATATAGCAGAAAAATAGAATATATAATGAGTATAAAATTTACACAATGGAAACAGAGCTAGAATTTAAACATGATGAATTGGTACACAGGTACATTAAAACAGTTATTATATATACTTTACATAATTTCAAGGAGGTAAAAGAAAATATGAAGAATAGAAATAAAGTATGTAATAAAATGTTAAATTGATAGTTTAAAGATGAAAATGTAAATATATTAAATAGAAAAATCACAGGATAGAATTAACAGTAAATTTAAAACCTGCACAAAGAAAGATTAATGAACCTTAATGTATTCTATGGTTTCATGTTTTATATCCAAGTCTCTAATGCATTTTGAGTTAATGTGGGGTTTTTTTTGCATGATATTAGATTGTGGTTAGTTATTTGTTGCGTGTGACTCTCCAGTTTTTCTAATACCATTTATTATTTTTATTGAGGTAACATTGCTTTACAATATTGTTTGCATCTAGAGGTATGGGATATCTCCTTTCAATTGTTGTTATCACATAACACCCACCACCAAAACACCTATAGTCCTTCACCATAGTTCATTGTGCTCCAAAGTGTGTACACTTTGTCCCCCTCCCCCACTCCACACTATAGCCTGTTCTGCCCTCAGATTTCTAGGGTTTGTTATTGATTTGCTTTTTTTCCGACACTTTGTTTACTTTCTCTATATTTCACATATAAGTGGCACTGTATGATATCTGTCACCATTTATTAAAGGGATTTTACTTTTCCAGTCTAAGTTTTTGGCTCCTTTTTTGCAAAATATTTGTATGTGTGTGAGTTCAGTTCTGGACTCAATTGTGTCACATTGATCTCTATGTATTTTTATATTCTAATACCAAGCTATTCCATTTACTGTAACTTTGTAGCATACTTTAAAGTTGGGGAGCATAAATACCTCCACTTTTGCTCTTTTATTTTAATTCAGGAGTGATTTTTGCTTCTTGGGGTCTTTTGTTGTTCCATAACTTTTATTTGTGTGTGTGTGTGTGTGTGTGTGTGTGTGTGTAAAAAAAACCATGGTATTTTGATAGGGATTACATTGAATCTGTACATCACTTTAGCTGATACAACCATTTTAATGTTGTTAATTTGTCCAATTCGTGAGTGTGGGATATCTTTCCATCTCTTTGTGTCTTGTATTTCTGTTAAAAATGTCACATGGATTTAAGTGTGTTTCTTTGGTTACATTTATTTCAAAGTATTAAATTATAATTATTATTGCTACTATTATTTTATTGAAGTCTTACAAACTTACCAGTGTTTTGACAATATGCGATTTCCCCACTCAGGTGTAGTCACTATATCATTGCCACCACCAAAGCACACATCATCTTCCAAAATAGTCAATTGTCCTCTTTTTCCCCCTCTATTTTCACACTTCTCCCTCCTCCTCCTCTTCTGGATGCCTCAGTTCTATGGTCAGCTTTCAGGGGTTGATTTGAAAGTTTGTCTTTGACACTTGGATTTGTTTCTCTACATTCCACATATGGCACCACCCAGTATTTACCTTTCCCCTTCTGTCTTATTTCACTTGGCAAAATCCCTCCCAGTTCTATCCAAGTTGCTGCAAATGACACGAGTTTATCTTTTTTGATGTCTGAATAGTATTCCACTATGTATATATAACAATCTTTGTGACCCACTTATGTGTTTTGGGGCACTCGGGTTGTTTCCATAGCTTCACTTTCCTCAATAGAGCTGCAGTAAACATAGGAGTGTAGGTTCCTTTAAAATTATTTTTGATATGATTATAAATGGGATTGTTTTCCTGATTTCTCTTTGTAATAGCTCATTACTAGTGTGTGGAAATACAACATATTACTGCATAATTATGTATCTTGCACCTTACTGTAGTTGTTTACTTCTAATAACATTTTAGTGGATTCTTTTACATTTTCTATATATGTTTTCATGCCATCTGCCAACAGTGTTGGTTTTACTTCTTCCTTTATAATTTGGATACCTTTTATATCCTTTTCTCCTCTAATTGTTCTTGTTACAACTTCCAACAATACATTGAATGGTATGGTTATTTAGAGTGGACACATTTGTCTTGTGCCTGAAGTTACAGGCAAAGTTTTCAGCTTTTCATGATTGAGAATGAGGATAGCTGTGAGTTTGTTGTTTATGGCCTGTATTATATTCAGATACAGTCTTCTTATACCCATTCTGTTGTGGATTTTTAATATAAAAAGATGTTGAATCTTACCAAATGATTGCTAACATTTGTTGCTTCTGGTGTTTTTGATATGAAGCATTCTTCTACTATTTGTTGGTATCTCATTGTGTTTTTGATTTACATTTCCCTGATGATAGTGATTGTGAGAATTTTTTCCATGTGCATTTTAACCATTTGTATGTCTTTTGGGGGGGGTGACTATTTTGTTTTTCTGCCCATTATTTTTACTTTTTGTTTTCTTTTTGATGAATTACATGAGGTTTTTTTTGTAGATCTTGGATATCAACCCTTCTTGAATGTATTATATGCAAGAATTTTCTTCAGTTCAATAAAGAGCCTCTTTGTTTTAATTATAGTATCTTTAACTGTGCAGAAGCTTTTTAGTTTGAAGTAGTCCCATTTGTCAATTTTTTTTCATTTTTTTCCCCTTGCTTTCATAATCTAATCCCCAAAGACATCCCTGAAGCCAATGTTCTGTGAGCACTGCAAAGAACGTGCATTTTGCTCTTAGGGGGTGGAATGTTCTGTAAATATTTATTAAGTTCATCTCATTCAATATTTTATTTAAGACCACTGTTTCTTTCCTGATTTTCTGTCTGGATGATGTCCATTACTGTAAGTGGAGTGTTAAATTTCCCCACTATTATTGTGTATTGCTGTCATTGTCTTCCTTTACATCTGTTAACATTAACTTTATATATTTTTTGTGTAGCTATATTGCATGTATATATATTGAAGTTTATTTTGCTTTCCTGCTGTATTGTTTTCTTTATCACTGCATAATGCCCATCTTTGTCTTTTGCTGTCTTTTATAGCTGGGAATCTATTTTATCTGATATAAAGATAGTGATTCCTCCCTTTTTAAATTTTCCATTGGCTTAAGTACCAGTTCCAGCTCTTGACTTTAAGTCTATGTTTGTATTTATAGCTTGTTAGTCTCTTATATGCAGCATATAATTGTATTTTGCTATCTTAAATACATCTAATCACTTTTTTTGGTTGGTAAGCTCAATTTATTTCCTATAAGGGTGATTATTGACATATGAGGGCTTGCTACTACCATTTGTTCTTTAGTTTTCTGGTTCTCTTTTTTTTTCTTTTCATTTTTTTGTGGACTTTCTTCTCTTTGATTTAGATAGGAGAGATGCTTTCAACATTTCTTATAGGAAAGATCTACTTTGGGCACTCTTTCAGATTTTGTAATGTCCCTCTGGCAAATTGTTAGATGGTCCTCATTGGTACAAAGCTAAGAAATTCATTGAAAGCCATCTTGTTGATGTCATCTTCCTGACATTTTGTTTTAAAGTTAGCCATGGACTTCTCATATAACAGAAATTCTAATCTTAGCTGTTTATCAAAGAACAGTGAGGAAAGAACATAATGATGTACATACCAATATTCTAAGCAGCTTTATTCATAACAAAAAAATAGAAACAACCAATATGCATATTAATTGGTGAATGGATAAATAAAATTTGGCAAATGTGCACAATGGAATGCTACTTTTCAAAGGGAGCAAACTACTGACATGTTGCAACAGGAACTTTGTTGCTGCTTTGTGGCAGGAACTCTATGAGGTACACAACAGTCCTGGAGCAGGTTTGCAAGGCAAGACTCTGCTACTTGAGTAGAAGTTCTTGTGCCACTTACTGAAATCATACAGCTAGTAAAATCTGATCATGTGACAATGATATGAAGAATAAGATCCAGAGGGTGAGATTGGAATAGGGAACAAAGTTTTGTGAGGAACAGAGAAGGCGAGATTGTGACCAATGGTCAAGAGACATTTGCGTAAGCATATGAGCTGATGTTATTATAGGCAGAGTTATCCTGAGACCATCCTGTAGTCAGTCACATAATCAGGTCAGTGGTGGCCTAGGCATCTCTGGGTTTGCCTTGGGATATGCACTATTCTCAGATAATCATGCAGTGCTCTGCTGTGGTTTGCAGATAGCAAATAGATCACAGTTGCCTATGAGTACTCAGCTAATAGGAACCCACACTGACACACAATACTGTGAATAAATCTCAGAATCATTAACTGATAGAAAACAGACACAAAACACTGTATACAATATGAATTCATTTATATGCAATTTTAGAAAATGTAACACAGTGATAGAAAGTAGGCAGTTGCTGAGAAGAGCCAGAGAATGAGTGAGTGAACTGACTGAAGTAAATAATGAATTTACTCACAAGGGGTGTGTGTGTGTGTGTATACAATCTTTGTGTGTGTATATATATATATATATATATATATATATATATATATATACACACACACATATTTATGTGTAAAAGTAAAGTAGTTGGCTGTATCAATTCATAACTCAGAGAATTAGGTTAAAGACGTATATGGGAATTACTAATAAATAGTACTTTTTCAAACTAAAGGTATATAAACCAACTTTAAATGGGAATGTAGACCCAAAGAAAAGAAATCTTAAGATAGAATCTTGAGTCAATTCAGCATTTATGTGGCGTACCCACAATGAAATACACCATCAATGAATGAGTTAAAATCAAATCTGTACAACCAGATGGTGGCAATTTGTACCTGACCCTGCTTTACAGATGTTGGCAACTTATAACTCCCATGACCTTAGTTCTATGCAAAGACATAAATAAATAAACAAGTGAATAAATAAGAAAAATAAACTAAAAATCTTATTTAACAATCCCCCATTGGGGGGTTCCCCTCCTTCAACTCATATCCTTCCCAGAACTTCAGAATTGGATTTATTTTTAAAATAAGATCATTGTGGATACAATTAGTTAATGAGGTCATATTGAAATAGGATTAGCCCTAAACCCAATATGACTAGTATCGTTATAAAAAGATGCAAAGAGATACAGAAAGAGAAAGTCTTGTGAGAACAAAGGCAAATCTTGGAGAGATACATCTAAAAGCCAAAAAAACACCAACGATTGCACCAACAACCAAATGTTAGGAAGAGCCAAGCAAGAATCCTACCCTAGAGTCTTCAAAGAGAGCAAGGCCCTAGTGACTTTATTTCAGACTTTGAGTCTCCAGAATTATGAGACAATACATTTCAGCTGTTTTAATCTGCCTAGTTTGTGCTAATTTGTTATCACAGTTCTATGAAACTAGTATACCAATATGTTCCTATCAGGCAGATTTGGGGCTGAATTTCTTAAAACCAAGACGTTCCTTTCCCATAAAAATAAAATGAAATTTTAGTTTTCATGTAGTAACACAAAGAAGCAAATGTTCACCTTCTCTAAAGGAATGTTCCTTAAACAAAGACTAATTACTTAGCACATATAGTGTTGCAAAGAACAAGAATGTAACAATAAAGGCCACTAATGACATGAACCATTCATGATATTACAAATACATGCATGTATAAGCCACTAAACTATAAGATTGACCAATAGATTTTAATGAGATAGTTATGAGAATTTCATTGATAAGATTTTTGAGTCCACATTGTGATGAATCTTCAGGGAATTTCCACTTGTGGAGTTTTCATGCAGTGTTCCAGAAGAATATCCACAATTTGAAAAGTCTATTAACATTTCCTTTTCTGACAACATATCTGTGTGAGCAGATTTTCTTCTTATCCTTTAACCACCTTAGCATAATTTAGATTAACTGTAGAAGCAGATCATACAACCCAGCTGTCTTTAACAAGGTGGCTATTTTAAAAATTTACAAAAAAAAAACCACAATGCTACATTTTTTTTTAAAAAAAAAAGATTTATTTATACATACAAGCCAGGATACAGACCAGAGGTTTGGGGCGGCGAGAGGGTTCACCAGAGACAGAGTGGGGAGAAGAACAGGCAGATTGACGGAAGTACACTGCTCAGGGAAGCAGCGGGCGAGGCAGGAGAGGTCTGCCGTGCCATCTGAGAATCTCCCCAGCCGGGCGTTGAACTCACGCTGCCGCTGCCAGCTGCTGCTGCCAACAGCTCCATAGCGCAGCACCCAACCGCTGCGCCACCAGGGAGGCCCAACAATGCTACATTGTCCATTACACTTTTGTTTTGTGAAATCTAGCCACAAAGTATTCAGTTATTATGTAATGGGTTTATTATATTTATTTTATTTTTTGATGTGATATAATTTTTATTTTTTAAACTGATATAACATTGGCTGCAACACTGTATGTGATTCAGAGATAAAGGTTCACACATGTTACTACATGACACCCACCGCTAAGTCACCCGTAGTCTTTTGGCAGAAGGCTATTACTATATTTAAATTTAAATTTAATCAATATTTCAAAAACTTATTCTGGTTTAAGTTCCAATACAGTACATATTAATAGATACAACTCATGTATGTATAAGTGGCTTTTTTTGTTTGGTCCTTAATAATTTTATGAGTGTAAAGGGGTACAGAAACATTAACTTAAACAACATTTAGAAGGGGCCTCCCTGGTGGCGCAATGGGTTAAACACAGCGCTGTGAGGCTATCCAGAGCCACTGTAGCATGAGTTCCATACTGGGCTGGGGAGATTCCCACATGGCGCAGCAGACCTCTCCTGCCTCGCCCGCGGCTCCCCTCAGCAGTGCACTTGAGTAGATCTGTCTGTTCTGCTCCCCACTCTGTCTCTGGTGAATCCTCTCACCACCCCGTGCCTCTGGCCTATACCCCAGCCTGTATGCATAAATAAATAAATCTTTTTAAAAAAACAACATTTAGAGGGAATTTAGCATTTAAAAACATTTAGAGGGAAAATGTTGAGTGTCTGGGGACATACTTTGTTACTATTTAAACTTATTATTTGGAAATAATCATAGACTAATAGAAAATTGCAAAGATAGCACAGAGATGGTCCATATACTCTTTACCCAGTTTTCTCCAAATATGTATATTATGAACAAGGAAATAGGTATGAGTAGATTCTTGTAACCACTCCTGCAATTAAGATACAGAATATCATCATAAAAAAATCATTGATGATGTATCTCACTGTGGGTATCCTAAATAACTTCCAGTTGTTTAAGTTATTTCACTGTTACTTTATACATTATTTTGGAAAATGTTTGATTGAGAAACTTGAACATCATAAAAAAAACTTTATAATTATTTCATATCTTAAAGTGGGATGTATCTGGGTTGTATGTGAAAATGTGGGTGTCCCATTATTTAATAAAATGACAGTGCATTGAGATTCAGTCTCATATACCATAGACCAAAGTTTTGCAACAAAATGAAAAGTTGGGGATATTATCATACCTTGACTTTTTTCTCAAATAACACTTGAACCATTTAGGTCAAATAGGATTTCACTAGAAGACGTTATTTGTGGTCCAGTTTAATGTGTTGGCACTTTGGATTCAAGGTGTATGTGTCTGAAACCATGTATGCCATATTCAATCTCCATTTCAAAATAGTGTTATAATGACTTCCCTTCTTTTCCAACTGTTTCAAAAAATCTTTCACAGATGCAAAAATTTTCAATCAGGTTGTAATAAATTCCTTTCAGTGTCAGGAAACTCATCATTTTTTGAGATAGCCCATTTCATTTGGTAAATTGTTCTTGCTGGGTTATTTTTTCCTGATATTGATCTAAAAATTTGTTTCCCTAATGATTCACTCTTTGAATCTAGTTCTCTCATTTGAACTCAGAGTAAGTAATCCCTTTTCTTACCCTTCAATTATTTCAGTAAGTTTTGAAACTTATCTCTTTAAGACACCTCTTCTTTAAGCTAAAAAATTCCCATATCAACTATCCTCATATAAACTAGCTATCAGAACCTTTGCCTCTTAGTTATATTTCTTTGGAAAAGTGCCAGTTTGTTAATGAGCCTCTTCAATAGTGACATCCATAATAGAGCACAATATTCTAGTCTTGGCCTAATTTATGGAGAATATTTCAAATAAAGTATATATTGTGGTACCATCAAGCCTTGAAATGAAATGTAAAAAAAATGATTTAAATATATATAAATAAATCTGTACTTTTCAGAGTACATTATAAAAAAAAAAATGCCTAGTAGTACAGAAAGAAATAATCATAAACAGGGAAATTTCTTTTTACAAAACAAAGAGCCAAACTTTTGCAGTGATATTACATTCATATTTGGATTTAGTTATGTTAGTATTGAATTTGTTCCTTATGGGGCAAAATGAAAAAAGCAAAATTTTTAAACTGGAAAACCAAATTTTATTTACACCTTTTCACTTCTTTGACTACAATTCGTATACCTCTAGAACTATTTACTTCCAACTTATAGATCATTGAAGTCTATGCTATCGCACTGAGAAAACATTGTTTTGTTGACTTATTTTAGAAAAGTTATTGGAAATCTTTGCAGTATGTAAAAATCTGAGAAAATGAGGTGATAAACTCTCTGGGTCAAAGCCAAAATCACAACTTCTGATTCTAATTAAAATACCAAACAACCTGAGAGGCATCAAGATATAAGTTGGGTCTATTCCTTTGTGGTAAAC
This sequence comes from Scalopus aquaticus, assembly GCA_004024925.1. Classification (NCBI taxonomy): domain Eukaryota; kingdom Metazoa; phylum Chordata; class Mammalia; order Eulipotyphla; family Talpidae; genus Scalopus; species Scalopus aquaticus. The sequence goes on along the minus strand of PVIJ01008929.1, from coordinate 40,589 downwards.
TTAATACATATCCTTGAATTCTAGAGCTGGAATAACTCTGGAAAGATCCTCTAGCTCATTCTCAAAGCCTTCATACAGATGATTTGCTAGCTCTATCAGAGCTGAAGAATATTCATTCTAATATCTCTTCACAGTTTTGAAGAAAATTACCCTGAAATACCTTCAGTCTTAATCTAAGACAATTTCCCTTCAGTTTGTCTTTGTGGAGAATAAGAAGTATTCTATGTGGGCTTCCCTGGTGGTGCAAAGGGTTAAGTCTCAGCACTATGAAACTATCAGCAGCCACTGCAGCACCAATTAGATCCAAGGCCAGGGAGCTAGCCCACATGGCACAGCAGACCTCTCCTGTCTTGCCCGCTGCTCCCCTCAGCAGTGAATGTTAGTCAGTCTGCCTGTTCTGCTCCCCACTCTGTCTCTAGTGAATCCTCTCACCCCCTGCACCTCTGGCCTACACCCCAGTTCTTGTATGCATAAATAAATAAATCTTTTTTTAAAGTGTTCAATGTTCTTATCAAAGAAAAAAATAAAAGATGGCTCCTGGGAAAATGGCAGTGCTGGTGATAGCATAGTTTTGTATCTTTCTGGATCTCGCAAACTCCCAAATTACCAGAATGGGAGAATTTAGGAAATAGTCTTCCTAGGGGTGTTTTCTAAGTAATATATAAGAGAACAAGTTTCAATGTTAAAAATGATCAGACAGACAGTAACATAAAAATTGGTAGCAAGAACTAAATTTATAGCTATGTGCAAAATTAAGACTTCAAGTTAAGAGGGAGTAATTATAGTACAATAGTAAAGCTATATAGTATATGGCTTTATAATCTGGCAATGTATAGTACAGCCTTTTAAAATGGAAGATTATAGATAGCATATGCAAGCACTTTTCCTCTTCTATTTTTAAGATCATAATTGGTAGTACTAGAATAGTATTGTTATTCTGTTTTAAATGAGTAACTATGGATTCCTATATTCATATAATTCCTTGTGTCTTTGAGAATCAGTATTCTTCATGCAGAAGAAAGGAGTTAAACACTTAGTATGGAAGATATTAAGGTGAAAATTCCAGCCCTAAATTGAGATTCAAGAAATTCAAAGCAAGGATTATGAGCTCAAGGAACAAAATCCAGATTCTTACCTAAAGAGGATGGGGGAGCTAATTCATCATTTTTAAAACTGATTATTTATAATAAAAAAATCACTTTTCTGCTACTTATATATGATCATACCACTGAGCAACCAATACCAGGTAAAGGGAATTTTGCTCTATGTAAAAATATTCCAGTTAATAGAATAAAATGATAAATTTCCCTAATTACAATCCCCAATTAAATAATCAGATATCGTATACCTCATAATTACAAATCTCACGTCACCACCAGGGATCAGACCTGGATCTGATGAATTCTATGGATCCAGCTTTTAATTAAAATTAAAAATGATGTGTGTGAATTTTATATGTATTTTCATGTGAGGTGCGTGTGTTTGTGTGTGTGTGTGTGTCTGTCTGCAGACTCATAGAATAGTTCAAAATTTTCCTCTAATCTTTGCATTTTTTGGAAAATTAAAAGCTGGATTTTAAAATAAATTTTATTTCCAATAGATAGCTATCCTGTCATTGTTCATCTAGTGTACAATCTCGGTTTTCACCAATTGAATTCACTTGCATAAAGGCATTATTGAGAAATGTCAACTTTATTGAAAATTTTGTAGATGTGCCAGAAAATCACATATTCACATTCCTTCACTCACTGCTTACCCAATGCACACACACACACAGAGCAAACAATTTATATTCTTTAACATTCCTTCTTAGTGAAATTTAGAAAGGTATGCATAATTTTATACCTGCAATTCCTTATTAGCTTCTTTTTTTCCCTTTAGAATTTTCCCACCGTAATTTCATTTAGGCACCCATGTGCTTTGCGGGGTAATTCAGTATTGTCTCACCTGCTACTCCAGAGTTTATAATCATCCCAGTCAAAGTGTTTAGCAAAGCAAAAATCCTCCAATAAACAGAACTTGCCATTTTGAAACAGCAATGAAATTTAGAAATATGTTTATTAACATTCACACTACTTTGCTATTTATAATGGAGCATTTCTACAGATTCTTACATAGTTTCGATCACACAAGCCTTATTTCCAAATCTAGCCTCTGGATTGCCATAATTCATTTAATCAAATCCTTATATTAAATCATTTAAGTAGTCTTAAAATTATTTTATTATAAAATACATTGCACTAATCGTGCTTTAGATAAATCTTTTGGAACAACTCTGATTATTTGCTTAATTAAATCTCTGCATTAAAAATAATTTAGGGTTCTACTTATTTCTTTCCAGAAAATTTCTAGTAATTTTTATATTACCATTAGCAGTGTATGAGCAGTTATTTTTCTGTAACCTTGCCAACACTAAATATCATTGTCTAAACTATATTTTGTGATTTGTTATTTTCATTTGTATTTATATGATTAAGAGTGGGGCTACATTGTTTGACTAATGTTAATTGAATGCTTTTTACTCAGTAATCTTATTCTTATTGCTGCAAACATAGAAATGAAGATGACAATATCACTGTCCCATGCTTTTTCAGTATCTTGTGTTTCCTTTTTAATTAATTTTTCACGGTGCAACTGGAAAGGGCATGGAAGCTCCGCACCCTTCCCCCTTAACTGGCACAATCCACCTCTTCAGTATGGCCATTCCTGAGTTATATCCTTTGTATAAGTTGGTGATCTAATGAGTAAATGATTTTCCTGAGTTCCATGAGCCATTTATTCTAGCAAATTAACTGAACCTGAGGAGGGATTCATGAGAACTTGGTTTATAGGTGGTCGGTTGTTCAGAAGCACAGCAACAACCTGGTCATAGACCTGGCACTTAAGGCTGAGGAGGGGATCATGGGAATCTCCAATATTTATCTGGTTGGTCACAAACACAGGTAACTGTCTAATATTGCAGCTGAATGTGAAGTGGAAATTGGATCTGGGATACTGATCCTTTTACCTATGGAATCTGCTGCTACCTCCTATCTCTAGTTAGATAGTGTTGGAATGAGCCTAATTGAGTTGAATTCTAGGAAACCCTATTAGTGTCTAAGAATTGCTTGTTGGTGTGGGGAAACCTACACACACACACGCGCACGCGCACACACACACACACACACACACACACACAGACACACAAATTGTTGGAAATTGGATGCAGAATAACTATGTATCATTAATGTCCTGAGATTGTTTGTAACCTATAGTGAAACTCCAAGACTCACCTAGATTTCCCTAAGCCAAAACATGAGTTAATTAGGCATGTGTTAGGAATCCCTGTATACTAATCGCACAAGTCTTTCCTAGCATTTGATGATGATACTGTTCTACAGTCCCCCAGAGGTGGTGTTTTTATTTTAATTACTACTTTGGCACTGGATGCTTTTTCATTTTATTTATTTATTTTAATTATAATTTTTATTTCATAACCATTTAAATATTTTGACAGGATTTCCCCATCAGTGTGGTCACCATAGCTCTCTCACCACCAATGCACCCATAGTCCTCCACCAGTCATTTGTACTCTGCCCTTTACCTTTTTTCACCCTCTTTGCTCCCTCTCCCTTCAGTCCTGGATGTCTCCGATCTATGGTCAGCTTTCAAGAAGTTGTTTAATGTTTCTCTTTGACCCTTTGTTTGGCTTCTCTATATTCCACATATAATGAAAACCTTCCAGTAATTATCTTTTTCCTTCTGGCTTATTTCTCTTAGCATAATCCCTTCCAGCTCCTTCCTTGTTGCCACAAGTGGCATGAGTTTATATTTTTGATGTCTGAATAATATTACAGTATGTAGATATAGCCCATCTTCTTTTTTTTAAAATACATATTTTATTGTTATTTATGTCTTTTACATTTTGTATTTCCCTTGGGTAGCCCACCACCAGTTCACCCGTGATCCATCTCCATGGTCCCTTGTGTTCTTTTCTATTCCATTTTGTGCGCTTTTCCTTCCCTCCCTCCGCCTCCCCACCCCCATCCGCTGATTGTCTCTCTCCTATTTGGTTTCCTTATAGTCCTATTATAAGTGAAACCATTCGATATTTTTCTCTTTCTTTCTGGCTTTCACTGAGTATGATCCCCTCTAATTCCATCCATGTCGCTGCAAATTGCATGCGTTTATCTTCTTTGAATGCTGAATAGTATTCCATTGTGTATATGTACCACATCTTCTTGATCCAATCATCTATTTTTGGACATCTGGGTTGCTTCCATACAACAAATGCTGGAAAGGATGTGGAGAAAAAGGAACTCTTCTACACTGCTGGTGGGAATTTGAACTGGTCCAACCACTATGGAAAGCTGTATGGCGATTCCTCAAACTGCTCAACATGGAGCTTCCATACGACCCAGCAATCCCACTTTTGGGAATTTACCCAAAGGATACAAAAACACTAATCCGAAAGGATCCATGCACCCGTATGTTCATTGCAGCACTGTTCACAATAGCCCATCTTCTTGATCCACTCATTTGTTTTGCGACATTTAAGTTGTTTCCATATCTTGACTATTGGAAATAATGCTGCTATGAACAAGATTGCAGGTTTCTTTTCAAATTAGTGTTTTTGTATAGATATTTAGGAATGAATTTTCTGGGTCATATGGCAGATCCATTTTTAGTCTTTTAAGAAACTCCACACTGCTTTCCATAAGGTCTTGACCAGTCTACATTCCTGCAAATAAGAGTGTTCCTTTTTCTCCACACCCTTGCCAGCATTTGTTGTTTTTCATCTTTTTAATATAGTCCATTCTCACTGGTATGAAGTTACATCTCACTATGGTTTTGATTTGCATTTCCCTGATGATAAGTGCTGATGAACATTTTTTCATGTGCCTGTTGGTCATCTGTATATCTTCTTCAGAGATGTGCCTAGTTAACTCTCCTGCCGATTTTTTGATTGGGCTGTTTGTTTACTTTTTGTTTAGTTGTATGTGCTTTTTATAGATCTTTGATATCAGTCCCTTGTCAGATAAATGGAGTGCAAATATTTTCACCTATTGAGTAGAGTGTCTTTTTGCTTTAGTTATAACCTCTTTCACAGTGCAGAAGTCTTTTAGTTAACTGTAGATGCAGTTTATGTTCTCTTTTATTTTCCTTCCTGATGGGGATAAATTCACAAAATTTATACCATGGAATGATTTGTCTATGTGTTCTTCTATGTATTTTATGGTTTCATGTCTTACATACAAGTCTCTTACCCATTTTGTGTTGACTTTTGTGTATGGTGTGAGATAATTGTCTAGTTTCATTCTTTTTGCATGTGTCAGTCCATTTTTCCCAATACCATTTCTTGAAGAAGCCTTCCTTTTTCAAGTTTATATTCTATGCTACCTTGTCATAAATTAGTTCTCTCTCTCTCTCTCTCTCTCTCTCTGTGTGTGTGGGGGGGGGGGCTTTATTTCTGAGCCCTCAGTTCTATTCCATTGGCCCCTGTGTCTGTTTTTGTTCCAGTACAATCCTTTTTTAATTATTATGGCTTCACAGTATAATTTGAAATATGGAAGTGTAAAACCACCATTTCCCCCCCCTTTTTTTGTCAGGAGAGCTTTGTGTATTTGGGGTATTTTGAGGTTCTATATGAATTTCAATGATATTTGTTGCATTTTGTCAAAGAATGCCATTGAAATTTTTATTGTGATTATGTTTTAACTGTAAATTCCTTTGTATAGGATGACTATTTTGAGATTGTCGATACTTTCAATACATGAGAAGGGAATATTTTCCATTTCTTTATGTCTTCTATTTCTTTTAACAATGTTTTGTAGTTTTCTTTGTAAAAGTCCTTCACTTCATTTGTTAGGTTTATTCCTAGGTATTTAATATTGGGGGGTGTGATTGTAAATGGGATGTCTTAACTTCATCTTTCTCATTGTTTGCATATAAGAAAGCAAGTGTGTGTGTGTGTGTGTGTGTGTGTGTGTGTGTTGATTTTGTAGCCTACCACTTTGCTGAACTGGTCATTGTTTTATTAGTTTTTCCATGGAGTCTTTAGAGTTCTTTATGGATATTATCATGTCATTTGAGAATGATAACTTGACTTTTTTCCTAGTTTGAGTTCATTTTATACATTTCTTTCTATAATTGCTCTAGCGAGGACTTCTAATATTATGATAAATAGTAATGATTTAAGTGAACATCCTTCTCCTGTACTGGATCTTAGTGGAAGGATTTTCAGTTTTTTACCATTGAGAAAGATACTAGATGTAATTCTGTTATATGGGGCTTTTATTATGTTAAGATATTTTCCATTTATCCCCATTTTTTCCCCAAGGTTTCATCATAAATGTATGCTGAATCTTATCAAATGTTTTCTTGAAATCTTTTGATATGATAACAATACTTTTTATGTCTCTGGTATAACACACATGGTTCTACTGAGGGTAGAACTACTGTCAATAGACAGTGTATCTACTCCAAACAAATGTAGTACATATTTGCTGTCTTCCCTCCTTTTAAAATATTTGACATCTCTTACTTTTATCAAAAGTGAAATATTCCAGGGCCTCCCTGGTGGCACAGTGGTTGGGCGCTGCGCTGTGGAGCTGTCGGCAGCAGCGATGCGGGGGGTTCGACGCCCAGCCGGGGAGGATCCCACATGGTGTGGCAGACCTCTCCTGCCTCGCCCGCTGCTCCCCTCAGCATTGTATTTCTGATCTGCCTGTTCTGCTCCCCACTCTGTCTCTGGTGAGGCCTCTCACCACTCCACACCTCTGGCCTGTACCCCAGCTGTATGTATAGATAAATAAATCTTTTTTAAAAAAAAGTGAAATATTCCACTGTAGAACAAGATCCCATCCCATCCTCTCCTGACTAATCAAGGACACTGGAAAATCCTAAATCTTCATGTTATTCAACTTCTAATTTTGGATAAGTGATCTGTCCCTTTTTCTATTTTTTAAAAAATATTTTATTTATTTATGCACACAGGAATTGGGGTGGGGGGTAAAAGGATTCACCAGAGACAGAGTGGGGAGCAGAACAGGCAGAATGACTGAAATACACAGCTGAGGTGAGCAGTGGGTGAGACAGGAGAGGTCTGCTCTGCCATGTGGGTCAGCTCCCTGGCCAGGGAAAGAACTCGTGCTGCAGTGCCTGGTGATAGTTAGATAGTGCTGAGACTTTAACCCCTGTGCCAACAGGGAAGTCCCTATATCCCTTTATCTTGAAACATTTTTTTTACAAAATGATAAATTCACTTTCATGGTTTTCTTTCTGCATTTATGCCTGTGAAGCTCAATCTCCTTTACCAATTTCTCATCTCAACCAACTCATGTTAAACCACTTTGGCATCTATCCTTGAATCTCTCATTACTTTTATGCCTACATAGTCCCTGAGGGAACTTATAATGTATCAAGTATTTAAATACTACTCATGCTAATAGCCATCAAATATACACCCAGTCTAGATTTCTCTGACCATAAGATTCCTTTTTTAATTTCAGCTTTGTGGTTACATTTTACTCTTCCATTAGATTCTTATATCCTTAGACTTATGTAAACTACTTCAGTATCTAATACACTGCTCACTCATAAGAAACACATTCAAAAACCCCTCCTATATTTCCTCCAAAACTACCCTTTTCATAAACTTACCTATTTTAATAAATAAAATCCTAATGTACTGAAATTCTTGACTGTTCTCTAGCTATTCCTCATTTGATCAGTGAACACATCCTTTGATTCTACCTTCAAAAATAGATGAAGTCTTTCCTATTTTATCACCTATATCTCAGCCATTTTGTCCGTATCACCAAAACAGCTTGTCTCTATTTCTGTAATAAATGTCTAATTACACTTTCTAATTACCACCTTCCTCTCTAGTCTGTCTTAATGCAGTGGCCACAGAGATCCTTTAACATTGCAAGTCAGGACTTCTTGTTTTAGCTGTTTATAGAAAGTTGAAAATATAATTGTTCCCAAATTAACAATAATAATATAAAACAGGAAGTCTACAAAATCATAGCTTTCCTTGAATTTATCAAAGAGCTAGAGGAAAGAAAAGTTGTATCCAAGGAGATAAAGAATTCACATAGCTTTTTTCCAGGAGCAGCATGTAGAAAGAAGATGGAGCTGTCATAGAAACATGGAAGAAGTAAATATTTAAATGAATTATTAAAGATTTAGTGCAGGCAGTAACAGCATAGAAACTCTTAGAACTGGAGATATATGGTAGTTTGCACTCACTTT
>PVIJ01008929.1:0-32254 GCA_004024925.1 Scalopus aquaticus | reverse complement strand
TAGAAGAAGTCAAAGACTATGGTGTATTGTAGGTAAACAAAACATAAATTCTGAACTGGTTGAACTACTCCTGACTAGATTGATTAAATCACTGACAATAGACATAAAAAAAGATTTAATAGCAATATGCCAAGGCATAAATGCTAATTACCTCTGTCACCACTGCTCTACACGTAATGTCCGTCTTAAGAAAGAATTGAGTACAAAGATAATCAAGAAAAAAGTGTTCAGAAACAAAATAATCAGTAAAATGAGATACAGGTATGACTCAGAAGTTGGTACTCACAGAGAGGGAATTTAATTAATAAGTTAAAGGTTATAAGAGAAAAACATGTGCATTATACATGAACAGATGGGTAATTTCATCAAAGAAATGGAAATATAAGAAAGAATCAAATGGAAATGCTGGGAACAAACAGCAACAGTGATAAAGAATAATTTTGATGGGCTCATTATAAGAGCAGAAGGAAAATATAATTTTAGTTTAATAGAGCAATAGAAATTATCCAAACTGAAACACATAAAAAAGAAAAGGTTTTCCAAGATTCTAAATACTTAGACAAAATCAAGCAATTTAATTTATGTGAAGTTGGATTCCAAGGAGACAGAGAATTTGGCAGAAGAGATATTTAAAGCGGCTTCAATTTAAAGAGATTTGAGCTGTTAAAAATGTAACAGCTTAGAATTTTCAAAAAAAAAAAAAACCCCACACACATAGACCCTGATACATCATATTTAAAGTACTAAAACAAAAAGGTGATAGAACTGAAAGGTGAAATAGATCAAAAAATACATTGAGGACTGCAAAAGTCATCTCCCAGTAATCAAAAGAATAAGAGAACAGGATATCAGTGAGGATATATATATAAAATATGAAAACATTATCAATCTACTTGACCTAATAGATATAATTTGACATTTGTAGAACTCTTCACCCAACAGCAGAAGATAATACATTTTTTTAACATTTTATCAAAAATATAAAGAATTTTACATTCTAGTTCATAAAGTAAACCCAGATTTATTATTTAGAAATATAATTATGTGATGTGATAAAGGTGGTAGCTAACACTGTGGTGGTAATCATTGCTATATAGAAATGTTTCAAATAAACATGTCATATACCTTATGTTTACACAATTCTGTATGCCGATTATATTTCAATAAAAATAAAGAAGTAAAATCATGCACAGTATGTTTTATATTAATAAGGATATTACATTTGTTTGTAATAGTAACAAATCTCTCAAAAATACCCAAGTTCTTAGGCATTTAAAAAAAACTGAAAATATACATGGGTGAAAAAGGAAGTCACAAGGAAAACTATAATATTTTGAACACAATGTAAATGTAAACACAAGAAATTCAAGTCTCTGGGATAGAAAACAAAGCAGTGTTTAGAAAGCAACTTATTGAATGTTTGTATTAGAAAAAAGGAAAGGTCTCAAATCAATGATCTAAACTTCCACTTTAGGAAAAAAAGAGCAAAATAAACTCAAAGCAAGCTGAAGGAAGGAAAAAATAAAGTGTATAGTAGAAATCAATGGAATAGGGAACAAAAAAACAATAAAATCAAATGATTCTTCAAAAGATTAATACAATTAATAGAAATCTATCCAGACAAAGGAAGAAAGAGAAAATATACAAATTGCCATTATCATAAATAGAAGAGGAAATATCAATATAGACTACTGAGGTGGACACGCCCCCCAAACATGGTGGAAACAGACTCTAGGATCAGGCTCTCCCCCCAAAAAATCGATTTAAGGAGAAAAATATCCCTAAGTTTGAGAGTTGACTTGAGGACAACTGGATGCCCTACACAATGCAATCAATCCTGGGGGTGCTTTAGGCTTAGAAATAAACCGAAGAGTTGGAATAAAGAGAAGAGAAAAGACATAAGACCTCACAGAGAAGGAAAAACAGCAAGGAGTGGTGGGCAAACCAGCTTCCCTGAGAACCACTGAATACAAGGTTAGAAACTGCGGTGAGGTGGGAGGGCTCAGGCCAGCCGACGGGGAGCGTGACCCCCACTCCCCACCCCATGACTCCCCTCTCTTCCCTGCATGGCAGCTATGAAGCACAGGAAAGCGTGAGGGTCACTGCGTCCCATCCCCCACCTGGGGCTAGGTAACATCTTAGAGGGGAGGACATCCAAGCAAGAGGCATCCCCCCACTGGTTGCTAGGTGATAAATTGGGCAGAGGAACCTGCTTGGCGAGGTGGGGGGAACCTCCTGCTGAGACCATCTCTCCCTGCTGGTAGGCTGTAACTTGAACCCAGTAGCAGTAGCGGTCGCTAGGGAAACCAAAAGACTGATAAAGGCAAATGATCACTGATCAATAGGACCCTCCTCCAATCTGATGGGAGGTAACTAGAGCAGGGGAGTGACTACTAAGAAGAACCACTGACTGACAGTCCCCACAGCCCCTCCCATACCTGTTGCTGGGGAACAGGCTCCTGCTGGAACTATCTCTGACCACACCCTCCCCTGCAAAGTGTCAGTATCTTGGCACCAGGAGGGCGGCAGAAAGGAAACTACCCCCTGTGGCCCCACCCCCAACCTCTAGGTGGCTGCACACTGGCCCCCCAGAAATTAGGAGAGGTGAAACCCTGACCAACAGCGACCCACAGCCTCCACCCCTGCACCCCTTATGGAGTAGCAGTGCCCAAGTAGCAGAAATGAAACTAAGATGAGGAACTCCCAACCCCTCACCCACCAGACATAACCCCAGGGGTAGGAATAGCCCCAGGCAAACATTGGAGGAAAGAAAAAAAAAGTGGGGGGAGGAAGAATAGAAAGACTTCTGGCAACGACAAATGACAGCAGCAACAGCAAAACAACAGCAACATCTGACACTGGAAATGAGAGATCGAAACCCAGCAGGGGGCCCACCCAGAAACCCCAAAACCTAAGAACAAAAGGACTACAAAACTCTCCCCAAGTTCAAATCTCCCCAATACTTTATTTTTATTATTATTATTACTTTTATTATTTTTAATATATTTTTAATATTTTAAAAAAATATTTATTTTATTTTATTTATTTGTTTTACTTTTACTCTACCTTTTTCTCCTGGTCCTTCCTTCCTACTTTTCTTCATCTTCATTCTCCTTTTCTTTCCTTTTCCTTTTTTTTTTTTTTTTTTAACTACAAACCACCCCTTCATCTTCCCTAATTCCATTTGGAACCGGAAACACATTGGAGACACACCACAAGAAACAGAAATTCAACAAAGAAAAAAGTAAGAATCAAATATCTGGGAATAAATCTAACAAAAGACGTAAAAGACTAATATAAAGAAAACTATAAAACACTGTAGAAAGAAATAGAAGAAGACACAAGTAAATGGAAAGACATCTCCTGCTCATGATTTGGAAGGATTAACATTATCAAAATGGCAATCTTACCAAAAGCAATTTACGGATTCAATGCTATTCCAATAAAAATCTCAATGACATTCTTCAAAGAAATAGATCAAATACTGATGAAATTCATATGGAACCACAAAAAACCTCGCATAGCTAAAGCCCTCCTGACTAAAAAGAAAGAAAACGGAGGAATTTCAGTCCCTGATTTCAAGCTGTACTATAAAGCTGTAATAACTAAAACAGCATGGTACTGGAACAAAAACAGATACACAGACCAATGGAACCGAATAGAATACCAAGAATTAAAGCCGCTTATCTATGAACAACTAATCTTTGACAAAGGAGCAAAGAAAATGCAGTGGAACAAGGACAGTCTATTCAATAAATGGTGCTGGGAAAACTGGACAGCCACATGCAAAAAAAATGAAGCTAGACTACTACCTCACACCCTGCACAAACGTCAACTCAAAATGGATAAAAGACCTGGATGTAAGACCTGAAACCATAAAATTTATAGAAGAAAATATAGGCAAAACTCTACAAGACATACATCTCAGCAAAATCTTGAAAGACACATCCCCCAAAGCGAAGGGAGTGAAGGACAAGATAAACAGATGGGATTACATCAAAATAAAAAGCTTCTGTACATCAATAGAGACATTAACCAAAACCAACAGACATCCTATCAACTGGGAAAAGATCTTTGCACACAATAATCCGATAAAGGACTGATAACAAAAATTTACAAGGAACTCACACAACTCAACAAAAACAAAGCCAATAACCCAGTCAAAAAATGGGCAGAAGATCTAAAAAGGCATTTCTCCAAAGAAGAAAAGCAAATGGCCAACAGGTACATGAAAAAATGTTCAACATCACTTAGAATCAATGAAATGCAAATCAAAACCACCATGAGATACCACCTCACACCTGTGAGGATGCCACACATTAAAAATATAGGAAACAACAAATGCTGGAAAGGATGTGGAGAAAAAGGAACTCTTCTACACTGCTTGTGGGAATGTGAACTGGTCCAACCGCTATGGAAAGCTGTATGATGATTCCTCAAACTGCTAAACATGGAGCTTCCATACGACCCAGCAATATCACTTTTGGGATCTACCCAAAGGACACAAAAACACTAATCCAAAAGGATACATGCACCCGTATGTTCATTGTGGCACTGTTCACAATAGCAAAGGTATGGAAGCAAGCCAGATGTCCAAAAATAGATGATTGGATCAAGAAGATGTGGTACATATACACAATGGAATACTATTCAGCATTCAAAGAAGATAAACACATGCAATTTGCAGCGACATGGATGGAATTAGAGGGGATCATATTCAGTGAAACAAGCCAGAAAGAAAGAGAAAAATATCGAATGGTTTCACTTATAACAGGACTATAGGGAAACCAAATAGGAGAGAGACACTTGGGAGGTTGGGGAGAGGAGGAGGATAAAGACACAAAATGGAGTAGAAAAGGACACAAGGGACCACAGAGAAGGATCACGGGTGAATTGGTGGTGGGTTATCCAAGGGGAATACAAAATGTAAAATATATAAACAACAATAAAAAAATATATATTTATTTAAAAATATAGACTACTGATACACAGACACACACACGTAGAATTTGACAACATTTATGTGTGCATTAAATCTACAATTTAGAACACAGCCCAATTCCTTAAACAACACTGAATTAAGAAATAATCAATAACCTCAATAATTTTGTATTAATTAAAGAAATTGTACAGACAACTTTTTCAACCAAAAAAGATACTCCTTTTTTAAAATTAGGATACTATTTCTTCAGAGTATTTTTAGGTTCAGAGAAAAATTGAGGGAATTCTCATTTATCCCTGAACCCAAGTATGCATAGCCTTTCCCACTATCAATACTCCACATCATAGTGGTACACATGTTGCAATTACTGAACCTGTAATGACACATCACAATCACCCAAAAAATGTAGTTCACATTGTGGTTCACTTATGGTGTTTATTTTCTATGGCTTTGGAAAAATTATGACATATTTTCGTTATTATAGTATCAGACAGAATGTTTTTAGTACTCTAAAAATCCTGAATGTTCCTCATATTTCTCTCTTCCAGTCCCTCATTCCTGGTAACCACTGATATTTTTACTCTCCATAATTTTATCCAATCCAGATTATGAGATTGTTGGGCTCATACTCTATGGAATCATGCAGGATGTACTCTTTTCAGATTGGCTTCTTTCACTTAGCAATGTGCATTTAGGTTTCTCCTAAGTATTTTTGTGACTTGATAGGTCATTACATTTTAGTGCTGAATAGTATTTCATTGTTGTAATTGGATATGCCACAATTTATTCCAATTTATTCCTTTATTCACTTACTGAAGAACATTTTGTTCTTTCATGTTTTCAGAAATGATGAATAAAACTGCTATAATCATTCTTACACTGGGTTTTGTGTGAACATAAGTTTTCAACTCCTTTAGGTAAATAATAGGAGTGTGGTGGTATCTCATTACTGGTTTAATTAGTATTCATCTGATGACATATGACACTTAGTATTCTTTCATATGTTTATTTCCCATCTGCATATCTTTGGTAAGATGTCTTTTATGGTCTTTGGCCACTGTTTTAATAAGGTTGATTGATTTCTTATTGTTGAGTTTTAAATTTTTTGTGTATCTCTGATAAAAGGCCTTTATCAGATGTGTCTGTTAATATTTTTTCTGTCTTGTCTTCTCATTTATTGACATCACTTTTTACAGACCAGACGTTTATAATGTTAATAGAGCCCAGCTTATTGATTTCTTCTTTCATAGATCATGTCATTTGTGTGGTATCTAAAAAGGTGTCACCACATCCAAAGTCATGTAGAATTTCTGCTGTTTTTTATAAGGAGTTTATAGTTGTGTGTTTTGAAATTAGGTGTGTCATTCATTTTGAGTTCATTTTTGTGAAGAGTGTAAGGTGTCTGTGTCTAGATCCTTTTGTGTGTGTGTGTGTGTGTGTGTATAGAAATCCAGTAGCTCCAGTACCATTTGTTGAAAAGACTCTTTATGCTCTATTGTATTGCGTTTCTGTTTTGTCAAAGATCAATTGACTATATAAATATGGGTCTATTTCTGGCCTCTCTATCTTGTTCCACTGATACATTTGTTGGTTCTTTTGCCAAATTTACGCAAAACCTAGAAAAAAATAAAGTATAAATAAACAGTTTTAATAACTTTATACCTAAATGCCCCAAATTGGAAACAACTTAGCTGCCTCTTGATGAATGACCAGAGTATTTTGCATCATTCCATGAAAAAATACTTATGAACAAAAAGAAATATATTGTTAATATATTCAAAAACTTGGATGAATCTTTTTTTTTAAGATTTATTTATTTATACATAGAAGCTGGGGTACAGGCCAGAGGCAGGGGGGCGGCGAGAGGGCTCACCAGAGACAGAGCGGGGAGCAGAACAGGCAGATCAGAAATACACTGCTGAGGGGAGCAGCGGGCGAGGCAGGAGAGGTCTGCCACACCATGTGGGATTCTCCCTGGCTGGGCTTCGAACTCACATCGCATGCTGCAATGGCTCTACAGCTCAGCGCTCAACCACTGCGCCACCAGGGAGGCCCACAAAAACCTGGGTGAATCTTAAGGAAATTAAATACTTGCTAATATCTTCCATCAGGTCAATTTTACCCTGATACCAAAACTAGAAAAAAGCGATACAAACCACATAATCAAATAACAATATGTCACTCGATATCAACCACAACATGGTGGAATAAAGAGGCTAAAATCACCCTTGCCCTTGAAACAACTATACATAAAAAGAGGACATATGTGTTCTTAGGAAAATTCAGACCCTTCAACCTAATTATATAGCTCCAGGACATCCCCAGGGAGCTCAAGGTCTGAGGTTGGGGGCCACTGAGGGGACAGAATAGGAGGGGGCGATGGGGAGAATGTCTGGGCTGGGGTCAACTTCCTAAGCCACATCGAGGGAAACCCAGGACATTGCAAATTTCCTTGGAGGAATTTTCCTGACAAAAGAGTGGGCTCAGGCCCAAGCTGGGGTAGTGGGAGCTCAGTAGACCCTGCCCTTGGAAATTGAGAATCCCGAAATTTGGGCTCCAATTGCATGAAAGCTCCTTCCCGTACACCCTCCCACCCACATTAAAAAAAAAAAAAAAAAGACCAAGCCAGACCAGATTCCATAAAATGCCCAAGAGTAGAAAGAAGGGCTTTAGAGTGAACTCACAAATCTCCTGTGAAGGCAAACCAAGGGCACATATACTTTCCAGTCTAGCAGAATAGGCAGGTGACACAAGGACAGAGCAGAAAGACCACTGTGGGTGCCTATAGTGTTAAATAAGCACACGTGTGCCCACTGTACACATAGTTCTGCCTTTGAGCCAAGTGCCAATTGTTCTAAGAGTGTGCATCTGGTGGTACTGACAGTGCCCTTCCCAGTGGGAGGCTCAAGCTTCATAGATCACAAACGTCAGAAGAAAGGAACAACAGGGAGGTGGGGAAGGAGGTGAAGACAACCTAAGCACAGAATACAGCTTACTGTGGAACAAAACAAGAGGTAGAGGTGACTAACTTCGCTCCTCAAACCAATATGGAGTATTAAAGCCCTAGACCCACATGCTACCTCCACCTCACACTGAGGAAAAACAAAGATAAATACCCAGTGCCTGAACCACATTCACATGCATAAATAGTTATAAAGTAATTTACATGCTCAGAAAACATGGAACATCTCAACACAAGATAGAAAAGCAATATATCAGGCTTCCCTGGTGGTGCAGGGGTTGAAGACACAGTACTATCAAGCTATCGCCAGCCACTGTGGCTTGAGTTCGATCCCTGTCCAGGGAGCTGACCCACATGGCGCAGCAGACCTCTCCTGTCTCACCCATTGCTCCCCTCAGTGTATTTCAGTAGATCCGCTTGTTCTGCTCCCCAGTCTGTCTCTGTTGAATCCTCTTGCCCTCCGCACATCTGGCCTACACCCCAGTTCTTGTATGCATAAATAAATAAAAATAAATCTTAAACAAAAATAAAAGCAATATATCAATAGAATCAACATGTGTAAATCGATCCATGTCATACATTGGAACAAAGAGGAAGACAAATATCACATGATCATCTCAATAGATGCCGATAAAATATTTGACAAAATCCAACATCCATTTATGACAAAAAAGAAGTCTCCAAAAATGGGAATGTATTGAGCCTATCTAAATATTATAAAAGCTATATATGACAAATCCACAGCCAATGTCATACTCAATGGTGAGAAGCTGAAAGCATGCCCACTAAAACCAGGAACAAGACATGGATTTCCACTCTCATCACTGTTATTTAACATATTGCTGGAAGTCCAAGCTGAAGCAATTAGGAAACAAAAAGATATAATAAGGAATCCAAATTGGAAGTGAAACTCACTATTCACAAATGACATGCTAATATACTTAGAGAAACCATCTAATAGTTTCAATATCTGCTAAGTCTATCAATATGTTTACTTCGTAACAAGTTCTCAAATCCATTGTTGGTTACTATACATAATAATATAGGGGCCTCCCTGGTGGCCCAAGGGGTTAAGTCTCAGCCTATGAAGCTACGCACCTGCTGCAGCACAAGTTGGATCCCAGCCCAGGGAGCTTCCCACATGGACCTCTCCTGCCTCACCTGCTGCTCCCCTCAGCAGTGTATTTCGGTCAATCTGCCTGTTCTGCTCCCCACTCTGTCTCTGGAGAATCCTCTCAACCCCCACACTTCTTGTCTACACCCCAGCTTGTATGCATAAATAAATAAATCTTTAAGAAAATAATATAATCCCAGATGACCTTAAAACTTCCAATAGCTTCTGCTGAGAAACTTCTGGAAAAAAAAACAAAACATGTAACTGAAATATATGATTCTTAAAATTGAATTCATTTCAACTCTACCCAATTCACTTCTTTATATACTCTGACCCTTACCTTCCTATGTGATTAATTGGCATAGATTGATCCTTAACATAAACTTTAGATATGGCAAAGAACTTCTAGATAAACAAACCTTCCCACAAAAAACAGTTATAAAATCTGGGGAAAATATATATTTGAAAGTTTCTAACAGAGTAGATCTGAATGTTCTTATGAAAATAAAAATATATATAATTGTGAGGTGATGGAAGCTAACTAAATGTTTTGTGGTAATCACATCATAATGTATACATACAAGAAAACATTATGTTATACATTTAAACTAATAAAATAAAAAAGGTAAAATTAAATTTTAAGGTGTCAGTGATACCAAGGGAAGCATTTGAGAAATCCCTAAGACTTAGTTTGTCATGGTTTTTCATAGAGCACTCCTCAATTTGACTGATTTTTCTTCATGCTGCTCTTGTGTCTTTAGAAGTCAAGTTATAATACGTTTCCTCTTCTCCACCCAAGTCTGTTTCCATTAAAAGGCAATATTAAGAATTGGGAAAGGGTACAAAAACTGGAACCATTTAGAGATGCAAACAGTGAGAAAAATAAAGTTGCCACTCCTGATTCTGAATGAGTTTATCAAATAAATACCCTTTTCTGCTGTATTGCAGAAATTGACTTTTTTTTGGGGGGGTAGAAATTTGATATACACACCAATTCACAAAAAAAAAAATTCTGGAATCCATCATTTTATTTCTAATTGACAGTGAGTTGGAGCCAAATGCTCTCTGATCCAGTTACATTTGTCATTTTTGGACGCCTTTATTGGCATAAGACCTATAAACACCAGCCGGTCATGATTAGAAGCTTGTGAACTGTGTGACATTCAGTTTGCCATTAACTCTCAGGCACTGAGATCCAGCCAGTAACAGAATACCTTACAGTCCACTAACTGATCTGGTAACTTGATCTTGCACCCCTTAGCACAGAGTTAGAATAGCAAACTCCATTCCAGGAGAGAGGATGTTTCATATTAAGTACAATTGTATGCATGCAAATTTTTAACATTTAGAAAGATTGGCAATTAAAAATGTTTCAACTTGATTGTTTCAGGAAGAAGCAGATTGTGAAAACAAATGACCCCAGGAAGGCACAGTTTCCTCTTTTTTTTTTCTTCTGTGTAGACATTATCAGAAAAGCCAAATCTGAATTAGAATTAGCTCCAAAATTAGCATTTCAAAATTAGATAAACTCCCTAGGTTATCTAATTAGATATAACTCCTAGTTTAAATGTATGAAGAAAAGCAGTGACTCAAAAGAGATTCATTGAACACCTACAATGTGACCAAGAAGGTAGTTGGCACTACTGGGACAAGGTTTCAAAGAAATAGGTTATATTCCTTGCTCAAAAGACACTTGTGCTCTAGTGAGATAAAGAAAAAGTAGCGTATGAAAAAAGAACTCAACACAATGCCTTTAAATGACCCTAAGGTAATAAAAGATGAGACTTTTAATCAGAGTTAGATAAAGCATATATTCTTGTGTACTTGAGTTATTAAGGGAGGCTTTATAGAAGTATTCCGGAGAGACCCCTCATGAAGCAAAACCCGGGGGTTTTTCATTCTCTTTGGGTTTGACTAAAATAACATTTTAAAGCCTGAAAATGATTTTGTGGAAGTCTTCATCTAGATGTCCCACACGGCTTTTCACTTGACCTCTTTAGTTCGGAATAACCATTTTTTTTTAAGGACTGGGAGCATTTTAGGAGTACTCCCCAGTTTACAATCTAGTGTGAAGATGGGACAGTTTCTCTTCCAGGTAGCCCAGAAAGTACTTACTCTATCGTCATGTTTATTCCTGTCTGCTTGTCTCATGTGAATTGCATCTACCATGATATTTTCTCTTTTTCTTTTTTTTTTCAAAGATTTATTTATTTATGCATACAAGCTGGGATACAGGCCAGAGGCGTGGGGCGACAAGAGGGTTCACCAGAGACAGAGTGGGGAGCAGAACAGGCAGATCAGAAATACACTGCTGAGGGGAGCAGCGGGAGGCGGGAGAGGTCTGCCGCACCATGTGGGAATCTCCCCGGCCGGGAGTCGAACTTGAATCACCGCTGCCAACAGCTCCACAGCGCAGCACTTAACCGCTGCACCACCTGGGAGGACCCCATGATACTGTCTCAGTGAGAAGGAGACTCCATTGTTGAATTACTATAATTAACCTGAACTTCAATGTTACTACTATAATGGCAAATACTGAAGTTACTCTTCTAGATGTAGGACATGCTCATAAGTTGGTGAATCAAATGATACATGTCATTAGTTCAGAGCCACGAGTGATGAGCTCTATGAGAGCAAAATAACATGTCTAGCTGCCCCCTTGCTATTAATAATTCTTCAGTAACAAGTAACAAGGAGTCACTCTTTAGGGTCAGATATTGCATATTCTACACTACAAAAGCTACTTGGATCTCTAGCAATGTGCTTTAGAGTGAGGAAGGAAAGGAAAGCACTTTTACGCATTTGTGGTGCTGAAAGATTTGCCAGCCGTGCTGGGCTGTGGGCTGTCACCAGGCCCTGAGACATGAATCTCTTGTGGTCATTTTAGTGCTTGTGTAACTCAAAAAGGCTATGGACTTAAACTGAAATTTCAAAATGATTAGTCCATGTTTGCCTCTAAAGTAATTGCTCCAACTATTCTAAGAGGACGACTGAGAGCCTAAAGTCCCCAAATGACTTACCCCATACACTGTGGAAAGCTCAGCAAAGCTTTAGCAGGGCAGTCAGTGATATTTAACTTCCCCATTCAAGCTGCCTACCACCTGAAGGCTCAGACAGAAATACTGTTCTGGGGGGAACAGCACATAATGAGCTCCCATGAATATAGTTTGAGTAGTTCTAAATAAGACCTGGTTTTAATTCCATGAGGGAAGCACCAAGGGGACTACACATCTTTTGCAGTCCACGAATAAAATCCAAGAAAGGCTTTATGAATCTCCTTCCAATTTGTGAAACTGGTTGGAGACTTATTAGACTAGCCCTGCTACCTAAGCTCTGGCCAAATCATGGACTATAATCGAAGTCTGAAACAGCTGTCAAAAGAGGTTGCCTGGGTTGATTCTGTGTGTACCCTTGTGGCTATCAATATTGATGGAACTCAAAAACTCAAGTAAAAAGATATTTTCACTGTTGGAATTTTAAGAAGCACCTTTCTCCTTTATTTGGAAACCTATCACTTAATTCCAGGTATTTATTAATGGCCCTGGATGTCAGAATTGGAAGGTATCTTAGAGAATACCTAACTTCAGATTTTCATTTTACATGAGGAAACAAATACAGAAATTGACAGTGACCTTTCTCAGGCCACATGACAAATGGGTGGCTGTCCAATCTTGATCAGCTGACTGTCAGTTCAGGTTTTTTCTACTTTATTTGGAGGAAAGTGGCTTTCCAAACATGAGATCCAATCACAGATACCCAAATAGTGTCCATGGTATGTTTTAATATTCTGTGAGCAACTGAGTTGAAGATCAATTTGATAATAATAATTCCTCAAAATTGTGCATTTATAGCATACAAAGTATTGTCAATGATGTTATCTTATTTAGTTCTCCCAACAAGTTTTGAGAGAAGAGAAGGCACATTGTTGTTGTTTTTTTTCCAATTATGTTTATTGCTGTAAAGTTGGTTTGCATCATCGTGTTTGTTTTTTAGAAGTTAAAAGTTCAGACCTCTACAAATGTATGTTTACACACCATTCCCAGCACCAAAGTGCCCCATTAATCTTCTACCGTGCTATATTGGGCTCTCCCTCTCTAGCTCCCATCTTGTCACACTCCCCTTCTGGATTGCCTCAGTTTTGCCGTCAGATATAAAGAGTTGGTTATTAATTTGATTTTGTCTGATCCTTTGTCTTGTTTCACTATATCCCACATATAAGTGAAATCATCTGGTATTTGTCCTTTTCCTTCTGTTTTATTTCACTTAGCATAATCCCCTCCAATTCCATCCATATTGTCAAAAATGTCAAGAGTTCATTTTTATAGCTAAGTAGTATTCGTGTGTATGTGTGTGTGTGTGTGTGTGTGTGTGTGTGATCTCAATCACATTTAACTGATCTACTCCTCTGTCCTTTGGCACTTAAGTTATTTCCATAACTTGGCTATTGGAGATAATACTGTAATGACAAGAGAAGTGCTTGTATTCCTTCAAATTAGTGTTTTTGCATTCTTCAGGTAGATACCTAGGAGAAGAACCACTGGGTCAATTGGTAGATCAATTTTCAATATTTTGAGATACCTCCATACTGTTTTCCATAGGGGTTGGACCAGTCTACATTCCTATTAACTGTGTACAGATTCCTTTTTTCCAAACCTTTGCCAACACTTGTTCCTGATCTTTTTGGTTCGCTCACATGTAAGATGGTATGTTATTGTTATTTTGATTTGTATTTCCATGATGATAAGTGATGATGAGTATTTTTTCATGTGTCTGTTGGCCAGCTGTATGTATTCTATGGAGAGTGTCTATTTAGCTCTTCTGTCCATTTTTTTAAAAGATTTATTTATTTATGCATACAAGCGGGAGTACAGGCCAGAGTCATGGGGCAGTGAGAGGGTTCACCAGGGACAGAGTGGGGAGCAGCACAGGCAGATCGAAGGAAATACACTGCTGAGGGGAGCAGCAGGTGAGGCAGGAGAGGTATCTGCCACGCCATGTGGGAATCTCCCTGGCTGGGCGTCGAACTCGCATCTCCGCTGCCAACAGCTCCACAGTGCAGTGCTTAACAACTGCGCCACAAGGGAGGCCCTCTTCTGTCCATTTTTTGATTAGGTTATTTGTTCTTTTTTTGTTGAGTTGTATGAGTTTTTGTAATATATTTTGGATATCAGTCCCTTGTCACTTTGTCATATATATGATGTGCAAGTATTTCCTCCCTTTCAGTAGGCTGCCTTTATGTTTTTACTTATAGCTTCTTTTGCTGTGCAGAAGTTTTTAGCTTTGCCATATTTCAATTTGTTTACATTTGCTTTTGCCTTTCTTTCATTTGGAAACAAATCCTCAAAGACATCTCTGAAGTCAATGTGGTAGAATGTTTTCCCTATTATTTTCTTTAATATAATTTATAGTTTTGGGTTTATATTCATGTCTTTAATTCACTTTGAATTAATTTGTTGTGTAAGGTGTGAGATTATGATCTAGTTTCATTATTTTGCATATGCTATTCAGTTTTCCCAACATCATTTGTTAAAGAGACTTTCTCCAATGCATCTTCTAAACTCCTTTGTCGTAGATAAACTCTCCATAGATATGAGGGTTTATTTCTGTTCTCCAAATTCTATTCCATTGGTCTGTTCTTTGTTGTTGTTGTTTTTTAGCACCATATTGTTCTGATTAGAATATCTTTTTTTAGTATAGTTTGAAATCTGGGAGTGCAATACCTCCACTCTTTCTTTTTTATGTCAGGTTTGTTTTGGCTATCCAGAATATTTTATGGTTCAATATGAATTTCAATATTATTTGTTCTATTTCCTTGAAGAATGCCACTAGAGCCTTTATATGAATTGCATTGAATCTGTATTTTTCTTTGAGTAAGATGGCCATTTTAATAATGTTAATTCTTCCAATCAATGATCAGGGAAAATCTTTCCATTTTTTTGGTGTGTGTTCTTTTATTTCTTTTAACAATGTCTTGCAGTTTTCATTGTATAGGTCCTTCACTCCTAATTTACTCCTAGGTATTTAATTATTTTTGATGTATTGTGAATTGGGTTGTTTTCTAAATTTCTTTTCTCTTCCAGTTCATTATTTGTATGTAGGAATGCAGCAGATTTCTGCAAATAGATTTTATACCCTGCCACTTTACTGAATTGATTTATTATTCCAATTAGTTTTTCAGTGCAGTCTTTAGGGTTTCCATGTATATTATCATGTTTTCTGCAAATAGTGATACTTCTTCTTTCTGAGTTTAGATTGCTTTTTAAAATGTCTTTACAGTTTTGTATTTATGTATTTATTTAAATCTGGTAGTTTCATTTTTGCTCCTCCATATGTGCACATTTTCCATTTATCCTCCAACAAAACATTCTTTTATTCTATATCTTTCTCTTGCTTGATGGCTCTAGCTAGGACTTCCAATAGTATATCAGATAGTAGTGGTGAAAGTAGATATTAGAGGAAAGGCTTTTATTCTTTCAAAATTAACTATGATGCTGGCTGTGGGTTTATCTTATGTGACTTTTATTATGTTGAGGGGTGTTCCATCTATCCCCGGTTTTTTGAGGATTTTTTTCATAAATGGATGTGGAATCTTATCAAATGCTTTCTCTGTAGTTATTGAGATTATCATGATTTTTGTCTTCCCTTTTGCTGGTGTGGTGAATTACATTGCTTGATTTTTTGCATGTTGAACCATCCCTGTGATCTTGGAATAAATTCCACTTGGGCATGATATATGATCCTTTTCATGTGTTGTTGAATTCAGTTTGCTAAAATTTTGTTGAGGATTTGTGTACCTATGCTCTATAATTCTCTTTGGGGGCATAGCTTTGTCAGGTTTTGGTATCAGAGTAATGTTTTCCTTACAAAATGTGTCTGGAAGCTTTCTCTATTTTCCTATTTTGGGAAGAGTTTGAGAATAGGTGTTAGTTCATCTTTGAAGGTTTGGTACAACTCACTAGTGAAACCATCTGAGCCCAGACTTTTGTTTGGGGCAGGGGGGAGACTTTTGCTTACTATTTCAATTTCCTTGCTTGTAATTAGTCTGTTTGGGCTTTCTACTTCTTCTTAGCTCAGTATTGGAGGGTTGTAGATTTTGAAGAATTTATTTCATCTAGGTTAATCAATTTGCTGGCATAGTAATCTCATGATCCTCTGTAATCTCTTTCATCTGATTCTATTTATAAGATTTTCTCCCTTTTTTCTTAGTGTGTGTAGCTAGAGCTTTGTCTATTTTGTCTTTTTTTTTTTGTCAAAGTGTCAGCATTTGGTTTCATTGATCATATGGACTTCACGAGAGCAGTAGCAATTTGGAAGCTTCAGGGGAAGCACAAGAAAGAAGACTGGAGGGGAGGCAGGTACCACTCCTGACTCCACACACTGACCACCAGTAACCAGAAAGCCCTTAGTTTGCACTTTGTCACTGTGGTTACTTGTAGTTTCTTACTGAAGACTCTAGGTCATTTGAGAGGCCCTGCATGGAGGAGGGTTGAATGTGTATTCAGTCTTTCAGAAGCCTATGATCTAGAAGCCCGCTGCCAAAAAAGCTGTGCAAGAAATATGCTTAGAGGTGCCACACTCTCCCCCATTATACAGTGATGAAGGTGCCAGAAATAGCTCCAGCTCCAGACCAGCACTTTGGTTCCCTCCCAGAGGCAGGCATAGAAAAAGTAACTGAACAGACCAGGTTCACTGTGGTCTCTTGCAGTTTCTTTCTAGGTGAAGACCAGAGGTCAAGTGTTTGGTTGGGGGCGGGGATGAGGATTGGTGGGTATGTACTCCATTTTTCAGGAAGCCTGTGTTCTAGAAGCCCCTTGAGTAAAAGGCTATGCATGTGATGTGCTCAGAGGTGCTGCACCCATGATGCAGTGAGCAGGAGCCATGGATAACATGGGTTCCAGGCAAGGCCTTTGATTCCCTCCCCACAGAGGGGGCACTGAAAAAGCCACTGCGCAGAAAAAATTCACTGTAGTTTCTTGCAGTTTCTTTCTAGATGCAGGTCAGTGGGTGCTGAGAGGGAGGGTCGGTGTCTTCCACGGCTCCCCAGAGCAGGCAGAGACAATCTTTGGAGTCCAGAGCCTGCACTGGGGTTGGCCTTGTGACTCTCCCAACTGCTGAACCTGGGTGTCCTTCACTAAACTGTCAAACAGATTATGTTCTCACTGAGAATTATGCACACTCTCCTTCCCAGATCTGGGCCCCGTAAGGGCTGAAGGAGAAGGGACAGTATTCCTTTTGGTGTACTGGCAACACTCCTGACTTAGCATTTCTGTCTTTCCTACCCTTTCTGATGGATTCTGTTACTTCTACTTGCTACTAAACTGGTCGTCACTTCCTCAGTTCCATTCCAGATGTGGCTGCTCCCTCTGAATATTTATTCTTGGTTTCCCTGAAGAAAGCAATAATTCAAGGATTCTGTATATCCACCACATTCCAGCACTCTTCTCTTTACAATATGTTTTTCATTTGAAAGATGAGTAACTAAAATTCAGAGAGGATATGTGAATTGTGCCAAATTAATTCTCACTCAAGCACTATGTTCTCCAAATCCAAATTTAATAGCCTTTAACATTATATCAGATCATAAAGAAGCACATCAAATATATGATCAAATTTCATGTTTTACCCAACCAGCATAACTTTAGTCCATTTATAGACATTTTCTTAAATACAGTCACCTTATCTTCTGTACAATTAATAATGATAATGATAGCTAATACTTACCTAGTGTCTTTCTTTGTATCAGATACTGTCATGAGTTTTCTAAATTTATTAACTTACTGAATATTTACTAAATCAACCTGGGAGACTATCACTATACTTATTTTACAGATGAGCAATTTAAGATACAGAGAAGTTAAGAAACTTCCCTAAGGTCATAAACCTAATAAATGATTGAGCCAGAATTGAACCTATGCATTCTAACTCTAAAATATGCATTCAGTCACTACTTTTAATGTTGTCACATTGATAGCTAGAAGTGATAGTGTTGTTAGCCTTGTCACACTCCAAATATCACTCTGTAATATGTGTTGATTCAGTAATATTAAAAAAAGTCATTGTTTTGCAACCATTCTTTATAGCATAGGACTATAGATAGCAGGCAGTTGAGAAAAACGTGGCTTATTATGTAGGAAACATCAAGATTTGATGGTCCATGATGATTCTGAATAAGCCATTAGAGCCTCTTTTATCAAAAATGTTATTTTATAAAATATCCCTAAATGGACTTTATTTAAAAAATGATAACTATCAAAGAAACATTGTGTTTTTCCAAAACTACTGTTTCACCAATGTTATGTACATATACCTGATAGCCAATAATAACATCAAAGAAAGGGTAAATAATGCAGGTGTAGGGAGAATGTAGTCTAAATGTAACAGCTGTATGTGTTACTGACTCAGTTTTCATTTATTAACTGTGTAGCTATCAATGCACCTAAACATGAAAATGGCTATCCAATGGTGATTTTCACAAAAATAATATTAATGATTGCAAATTAACTGACAAAGGTAAAGTTTGAGTGAATTCTCATTTCAGTTTTCTGAAGGCGTAACTGCAGAAGCAAGATATTCTTTAATTATTTCCTTCTGGTACCACAGAGCATGTTTCCATAGCACAATGAAAAAGTCACACATACTTTCTCTGATTGCTTCCCAATCCTTTATTAACAATGATATAATTATTGTGGCTACCCCTGTCTGTAATTTTCCATAACTCTTTCAGCTCCTTCCCTCTCTTCTTTTCTCCTTACTTTCTTTTTTTTTTTTTTTTAAAGATTTATTTATTTATACATACAAGCTGGGGTACAGACCAGAGGCATAGGGTGGCGAGAGGGTTCACCAGAGACAGAGCGGGTAGCAGAACAGGCAGATCAGAAATACACTGCTGAGGGGAGCAGCGGGTGAGACAGGAGAGGCCCGCCGCACCATGTGGGATTCTCCCCGGCCGGGCGTCGAACTCGCATCGCTGCTGCCGACAGCTCCACAGCGCAGCGCCCAACCGCTGCACCACCAGGGAGGCCCTTTTCTCCTTACTTTCTTACCTTAATTCAACTTATATGTTTTGAATGCTAGGGATACAATGATGAGCAAAGATAGATGTCATAGCTCTTTTAGCATAGAATCTAACAAGAAATACAGATATTTATTTATTTATTTATTTTAGATTTATTTATTTATACATACAAGCTGGGGTACAGGCCAGAGGTGTGGGGCGGCGAGAGGGTTCACCAGAGACAGAGCGGGGAGCAGAACAGGCAGATCAGAAATACACTGCTGAGGGGAGCAGCGAGTAAGGCAGGAGAGGTCTGCCTCGCCATGCGGGACTCTCCCCAGCTGGGCATCAAACTCACATCGCACGTTGCCGACAGCTCCACAGCACAGCACTCAACCGCCGCGCCACCAGGGAGGCCCCAGATATTTATTTTTTTAGTTTCACTGATTAATGTATAATTGCAAATTGAGGTAAAAGTTCTAGAGGAAAGAAACAAGGTTTCTGATCTAGAAGAGGGTGGAGGGGCCTGTTAGGGAAGATTTCACCTGAGGATGCAATTTTTTAATTTATGAGTTGAAGGATACCTAATCATTAACTGGGCAGGGCAAGGCTAAAGACTGCTCAGAATCCTTACAGTAGGAAGAAGCATGGTATAGTCATGGAAATGAAAAATATGTCAGTGTGACCAGACATGGAAAACTGGTCTGAAATCACCCTGGGAAATATGAAGGAATTTGGCAATTTGAAATTATATAGGTCAGTAGTTCCACTTGTTTCTGATATTCCATTCCACATTAGATGTATAACACTACTCCCAACTCCCTTTCCCATGTGTGACCACCATGTACATCATTTCAAGACTTCTGATGTATCATGTCTGATCTGCAAGTCAGGTAAGTGGGTGCAGTGTGAGAAGATACCGAGAAATAGACAGTCTGTTGCCCAAAGTGAGAGACAACAGAGATTTCAGTTACAAGCCTCCAAGTGAAGTTGCTTGATAGAGAATCGTAATTTCACTTATAAAAGAACTTAAGGAGCCTCTTTCTCCATCATAGCCCAGAGAGCATTATCTTCCCCCAAATATAGAAATGAGAAGTATTGTCTCATACCTGTCCCCAACTTTACCTCCATGTTTTCTCATAGCCAGGATTAAATTTGAAACCATGGAATTTCATTTAATGGTCTTAAGTCAGTAGTTGCAACTTCAGGTATGGACCTCTGCTGGGTAGAAATTTATCAATACTTCATGGCTAGAAGTAATTACTGATCATTCTGAAAGAAATCTGATTTCCTTGACTCTTCTGGTTGTGAAAAACATAGATTTGCTTACTTTTCTCCTGACCAAATGATGCTTTTCTGTTTTTTTTTTTAATGGACAGCTGTTGCTTCTAGTTTCAATTGCATATCCTGTCTTTGCTAATGACCCCGCATGGTCCTTAGTTCATTTTATGTCCTATCTGCATATGTTTCTTTTATACCTTGAACTTATGCTTGTTCTCTTCCTTAGTTTGCAATTCTCACTCTGAAATTGAGGGTCACATTGATTCAGTTTATCATTGGGCAGATAGAGGTTCTCATACATGACCACCTCCTAATTCTTTTGATTGGCTTCCTTTGTATTACAGGGCCACCCCTAGCCCAATTAGCTGTTATCAGTGGGGAGGAGCTAGGGGGTATGTAACTACAATTAAGCATATTATAGGTGTGGACAAGTATACCAAAACACAAAGAATGTCACCCTCTGATGCAGAGCAGAGGGAGGATTCATTCCCCTGGAAATTTCAAACTTACACTAATATACACATATTCTTTCAATCCTTTAGAAAAGTATTGTTTTAAAAATGTGTTCTAAGGATTCCTGTGATTTCTACGGAGAAAATTTATAGGCTATAGGAATCGGTCTCCCATTTCCATAATATCAGATTCACATTGACCGATTTTAGATATTAGGTTTCTTTTTAAATTTTCCTTTGAAGAGATAGCCCCATAACACAGGGTTGTAGATGTGCTCAGAGAGGGGTCACCTATATTGATCCTGGGGTTCTCAGAAAGGCGAGGTGGCAGCCATCCCCTCTCATATCTGCTGGGCTCTCTTCAGGAAGCCACATCTAGGAGGGGATGAACGTTAGTCCCACCCCAAATTCAAGAACCTGAAGATGCCTGGAGGTACCTTTTCTTTGAGAAAAGGGTCAGATAGTTTCCTAACCAGCATTTACTGATCAATACTCTGCTGAATACTTGAAGGGAACCTTCCTTAGGTCTCAGAAGTTCTCTGTGTGTGGCTAATACACTCTTATCTATTCTATTATTTATCTATTATCTAGGTGTCTATGAACTTTAAACACCTTGACGTTTCTGAACTCTAGCTGACTCCTCAATCGAGGGAGTCCACTGGACTCCACCTTGAATTCCCCTGCCCCCCTGCTCCGCATCGTGGAACTCATCAAGTTGGTAAAATGCTGGGATCATAGGGCTCGCCTTATTGATTCTTGTCTGTTGTGGATCACTGTCTTATTGCCTCATGTTCTGTGTCTTGAAAAATTGCTGTTCTATTTTTGATGCCCGGTTTTTTGGTGCTTTTTAGGTGGAAAGATCCCTGTTTTTCCACCTTGGGTAGAATTGGAAATCAGTGGTTTCTTAAGCAGTCAAATAATGTCATCACACAAAAATTTCTGATTAACAGTGAACTGCTATTTCTTTGGAAAAGGCCCTTACTGGTCTTGATAGCAGAGACAAGCATGGATTACCACAAGAGATATGTAATGACATCGATTCCAGAAACTGCAGGGCAAGAATGAAGTCCCAACTGGAAGATTGGTTTTCTTGATCAGCCCAAAGCAATTTCATACTAAGCATAAAGGCACAAATGATATAAGCATCTTCTATTTTATGTTCTTTCTCTGACTTCCCTCTCTTGTGTCCTTACTTCTTCCCAGGAATACCTCAGAAAACTCAGGCTTACTAGGATTCAATTATCTATTTGAAAAGAACATTAGAACATTTTTCGACCTGCATTTTGTCTTAATGAATTAGCAATTAGAAAAATGTAATTTAGGATTCTCTGAATAATAACTCCACAAATAAGAGTTTTAATTAGCTTAAAATGGAATTAAAGTAAAAATCAACATCATGCTATAAAGTCAAGACTTTCTAAGCAATCCCCTTAAAGTATTGCTTTAGCTGAAGAATTTTTAACCATTAAAACGAAGTATAATGTAGCACATCAAAATATACTTGGAAATTCATCAACTGTTAAGAGTCAAGAATTATTTCTTACTACACTAACATTCAGGGCAGCTGAATTTTTATTTTTATGTGCACACATTACAGATAATGGTGGCAGGAATGAGGGGGGTATCCTTTATTTAAAAAATAGGAGATAATGGCTGAGATTTAAAAATTGCTAAGGAAACTCTAACATGGTTGCAGCCTGTTGCTCAAAGTTTCTGTGTTGGTCATAAATGACGTTAGACTTGTCAGATGAGAGCTAGAGCATACATTTTAATAAAGATTGACTATATAGTAAGTTTCCTTTACCTCATTAACTGTATCATTTTTTAGGTAAAATGCATCAATTCTGAGAACGAGATAGAAAGTGTAGTGGGAAAAACTTGGTTCAGTTATTCGGGTGTAGGCTTAGCTATCAATGTGTTTATTGGTGACAGTTTCTGTTTACCGCAAAAAGAAAATCAATCTATGCTGCTGTCTAGGGTCTATTTTTACCTCACTCCAAATGCATTAACTGTTGCCATGTATCCTAACAAATGCAGGAAGTTTTTTTTTATTTTATATTTTTTAAATTTAGTTTATATCCTTTACATTATTGTGTATCCCCAGAAGTTGTTTTTTTTAATTCTGTTCATTTGAATTTTAGCAAAATCTTATTAAATTGTCACACTACCATTGCCGACAATAGTAGTAGTAGCAGCAGCAGCACCCCTGACTATTTTTAGGTAATCTAAGAGAATGAGCTATCAGAGAAGTCAGCACGAAACTTGGTCCAACAAAAGAGTCACTTGAGAACATATAAAATTGGAATGTTTGGGAATTACAAAACTCTGCTCGAGTCACTGTTGTTATAATCTATATGCAGTAGCTAACCTCATAAACTCTGGCCTCCATTTTGGCTTAACCTTATTATGCATTATTCAATAAGTCTGCATTGTAAGGTTATATGGTTATTTCATTGTTCTCCAAGAAGAGGATATAAATCTATAATTGTTAGAAATTGTTTTCATTTTCATGAGGCGAAAAGCCTTGAAGCCATATACAGTAGTATCCTTCATATGAGCTAAAACCCCTTTATATTAGATTATTTGTGAGATTTAAAATAAAGTGCTATACACAGTCAAAACCATGTATGTGTGTGTGTGTGTGTGTGGAGAGAGAGAGAGAGAGGTCATTTATGTCATGAGTTAGAAAACTGGCTGTTGATGTCTTATAAGTCCTCTCTTTGTATTTGTTCTTTTCTAGCACTGACACACTAGTAAGAGTTATATTTGACTGTGTAACCAATTTATACTTAAACCACAGTCCAGTCATATTGATGATCCCAGATTTGCTCTTATTTAATGCCTAAGGTGGCTAAAAATACTAGAATGACTGATTTCTTTTTTATTTTTTGGACTTAAAAATACAAGCTAGAAAGTGTGTGTGTGTGTGT
Organism: Scalopus aquaticus; assembly: GCA_004024925.1. NCBI lineage: Eukaryota > Metazoa > Chordata > Mammalia > Eulipotyphla > Talpidae > Scalopus > Scalopus aquaticus. The sequence goes on along the minus strand of PVIJ01008929.1, from coordinate 8,579 downwards.
GTGTGTGTGTGTGTGTTTGTATAAATGGTAGTAGTAAAGTGGTTAAATATTGACTTGAATTTAATGGTCAATTCAGTGCATCAACTATTACAACAAATTATTCCATAGAAATGAATGCTTATTTAGCAAATTTGATAAATCGGAAGTTGATATCAGATTGGCATCAACTAAAACAGGTGAAATAAACAGATCCTAGAATGGTTGTGCAATTTAAAATCTAAGATACAGATTGCCATTTGATTGCTTTACATTGTTTTTGTTTTTGTTGTCTCGATGATTTCACTATTGTGAAGACAATAAAGGTGTAATTGAATTGAATTACTCATAGCTTTCAGAAAATGAATAAACAAAAGAATTGTACCTTTTAAAAGAAAAGAAAAATAATAATTTACAAAACCTCAACTATCTAAACTGATGGCATCTGGTGTCTCATATAAAGCTGAGGCAATAACCCCTTTGATTCTCCTGATGGTTTAATGGACTATTAACAAAGACATCCACATATGCTGCTAACCACTGTGTTAGAATACTCACAGCACAAATTACCACATGTCCAGCTGCTCAAGACTTGAAAGAAAATGGCAAGATAAAAAGACTATCAGAGAGCTGGACTAAGAAAACTGGATCTTCACTGACACTGTCACTATTGGGGCAAATACAAGTTTTTTTTAAAGGATACACTTAATTGGATAATTGAATACGAATCAACAATTTGGAAAGACAATCAGAGTAAATTGTATCTTTACTGAATTTGTGTCTATAGGGCAAAATAGTTTTCTTATATGGGCCTAGTTAATTTAACCAGTATATCTACATCGGTAGATAATGAAGTCCCTCATTCTAGACTGCACATTATCTCACCTGCCCTTTTACAATGGTTCATATTCAACCATCCATTTATCAATAATTTCATGTTTTTATAAAGTCAGGTCACATATGGATAGCCAAATAAGCAGCATATCTATAGTTAAACAGAATTATACATAGTTGATGTATTTTTTTCATTTTATCAGCTGCATTATCTCACCATATAAGTGATTTAGATTGTTTCATAATCAATTAAAGTAGTAACTTAGAAATGAGTCATATTTTGTGTCTTCTTCCCTTACCCTATGCATTCACTAAAACAACTTTCCTGTGTTTCATTTAGAGAAGTCATAAAATCATACGCTGGTTTCTGTGGAGAGAGAGAGAGAGGGACGGAGGGAGGGAGGGAGGGAATTCTTGGGTTTATAACACCAAAGAATTTATATTATAATCGTAGTATCAATACTTTAAGTCCATCAACTAAGTTTGATGTGAAAGTCTGAAATTTTCTGAAATTAATGCTATATGATGAAAATCTTTTGGCTTTTCTTTTTCAATTTATTTTCTTTTTTTTTTACCTTCATTCCTCCCCTCCTTCCCTCCTCCCCTCCTTCTTTCTCCCTCCTCCCTCCCTTCCTTCCAACCAATTCAGATCATAGAATAAGCAATGTGATCTGCTATACTATTTAAGATGACTCTTAATTTTTTCCAGTATATGACTGTACATAGTTGCCTCCAAAACCATGCTAATATTGATGTGCTATGGTGTGTAAAATCAGAATAATTTTAAATGCCAGATTTCATTCTTCATTTCTGTGACTCCTTAATGGTTTACTGGGGAGGGAGAATCATATAAAACAGAAAAGGGGGTAGACATATATTTAGATGCATTTTGCTATCTCTACTAACTTTAAAAACAAGAGAACAACTATATAGCAGGCATTGGAACTTAATATTATATTTTCCTGGTATGATATAGAAAAAAAAGGATTTAGGGAAATAGGTAAAACCAACTCTTTCACTACATGGAACTTTTAATTAACTTCTTTAATTGTGCCCAAAGGGTATGTAATGATGAGTACCTTTTATAAATTAAAAAAAGAAATATATAAACTAATATAATACATGAATATAGTTACTGCTGATCAATTAATTTTAACCTATTATTTGCTTATCTGTCCTAGATGATTAAAAGCAGGTTACAACCAGCCTCTTTGGAAGTCACGTGATTTTTCCCTAACAAGATATAAAGTCTTTTTTGCTTCATACCTGACTCTTCCATCCTTTCTTCTCTAACTGAGAAAGTATAACTACTTATAAAAGGACACACAACAAATAGTTTATTAACAGTCACAGTTCATAGTGTGACACTGCAGGGACAGGCTTGGCACACAGCTGCTGCACGGGGAACACTCAGAGCCCAGTAGCCCAAGAGGACACGGTAGTGAAAAACATCAACACTGTATGAGAAATTGTCTCTCCATTGACTAAGCCCCAGTGTTGAAAAGGACTAAATATGTAACGCTAGATCAGCAACATCGAGGGAAAAAAAGCATAAAAACCGAAGTGTCCTAAGAAGTTTGGGTCCTGCCTCTTAGCTATAGTGCACAGTTTTAATGACAACACTCTCATTAGCTCAGCCTTACTGGACTGCTTCGACCATTCATCATCTTATGTGGCTAACAGCATAGTTCATGCAAAATTAGTGGAGGAGGGAATGAGGATTAAAAAGGTCTTGCTGCTTAAGGGAGTAAAAAGCAGGTTGTCCTGAGCTCTTCATCTAGTCCTCTACATTTATTAAGGGCAAAACCATTTATCTTTCTACTCATAAATTGAACAGATACAGTATCTCTCCCTGGGGCACTGGAGCCACTGGGGAAAGCTAGATTAGGCCCAGAGAACTGATGCAACCTAATGCGGTGCGTTACTTCATGGAGCAGTAAGTTAGCAACACTCTTTGATTCCAAATATTTTTTAAATATGCTTTGTCTCGTGCACACACACTCACACACACACAGGGAAACTCAAGACAAAAAGATGGTCACAACCAGTTCTGCTTTGTTTGAGCTGTAAGCATTGCATCAGAATTTTCACAAATGGACACTCAGCACCATGATGTGGCCAAATGCTTTTAAGAGGGGGATGCTTGTGAAGGGAACAAGAAACCAACCACAGGACTGGAAAGAAGTGATATGTAGAAATGCATTCTTTTTATTCAAATACTAATTAGCCACCAGCTTCTTGCCACTTTAGTTGTCACTATCATTTTTCATCTGTGGAACAGCTCTGTCTTGGGTTCCAAGCAGAGTGTATAGTTTAGTTTGGTCTATAGTGGTTGGAACATACTAATTTGTCCTACTGCATTTTTAATTTCAGGATTGATATGTTGGCTTTGCAACTGACTGTCAGAATAATTCATATACATAGTATTAAAAATAAGTGGGTGGTAATTTTATTAATGTACTCTTAAAGAATAATGAAATCTTCAGATGTGCTCTAATGAATTCTGATGAAGTGAAATGCTTAAGAATTATGTTCTTTTTACGAGCTTATTCATCACTCAAGAAAATAAAATTTCAGTCTAGAGAGGCAAAATCTCCAAAAGAATCCAGAGACCCTCTGAATTAATACTCATGCCCATGTATTGAATCATTCATTATGAAGGAAATGGCAATTTCAGATTTCCAGTTGTGTTTGGAGCTCAGGATAAGAAGGATATTTTGTCTGTTTGCTTTTTAAAACCCTTCATCTCCTATTTTCCTGCTATCCTACTCATTGGCAACATGCATATATTTAGAATGACTTCTGAATTAGCTTGCTAATTTTGAGAACACAGAGCCACTGTGTTTTACTATTGCTGAGATACTGTAGAGTGACACACTGTTCATAAAAACCATACTCATAATTATTGCACTTAATATCAAGAATGATGAGATATTCTTTGTGGCCTTAGACATTTTTTTGTAGGGAGATCACATCCATAAATTTAAAATGTATGTGTGTGTAAGCATTTTTAAAGGAAAATAAGTCTTTTGGAGTGGGTTGTATTCATACATCAATGTTATATTTCACCCTCCTTGTGAAAAGGAAGGTATGCTTGGCACCTTGTCAATGCCATAGCTCTATCAGATTTTAATCTACACATTTTAATCTTAATTTTGTAGGCCTATTATAAGAAAAGTACAATCTGAAGTTAAAATCCTATTCAAATGATTGAATAACCAACCATCTCTTGCCCCCTGTACCCTGCCATAGTCACCAAAATCAAGAGAGATCAGACTTCACTAACAGTCAGTGAAAATGTAGCTTTTATTTTGTTCTTCACAGACAGTTAATTTGGTGTTGTTATTGGTGCTGGGGGGCAGTATTAGCCAGCTTTGCAATCAGCTCTACGTAGGGTTGAAATCCAGCTCTTGAATTTCCTGACTGCATGAATTTGTATTTCCTCACTGTAAATGAAAATAACCATACTTACTTTACAAGGTTGTTCTTCAGCTTTGGGAAATATAATTGCCTGGCATAAAGTAAACAGTCCTTTTCCATTTTATATTTTTTTTCAGAAATTTATATTTTCCAAATAATTTTGCAAACAACACTTGGTTGATTTTTTACAGCACCCTGCTGAGGTAGTTAGTACAAAATTTATCATTGCTAGATTAGGAAAGGAAGGTCCTATAACTATAACTAGTCAGCAGACTGTAGTCATGTTCTGGGTGGCTTGTGCATGCTCTCTGCATACTAGGAGGTTTGGGAGGAGATCTAGCTCTGACTGAATACAATACACAAACAGTTATTTTTTAATACATGTGGAAATACATATAATAAACATCTCTCTATATTATTTAGATCCATGTTTCCCTCAATAATTGCTTAAGTTTACAAAAGCACCATGTAAGTTCTTTGCATAATGGTCCAACAACTTTAAATGTATGTGAAGTGTTATAATTAAAAATATAGTTTTTATTATGGAAGTAAATTCCTGATGGATATCCAAATCACAGTAAAACGGAATTTCTAAGCCCCTTTCCTCCAGAGAAAAATTGGAATCACGGAACTCCGGTACATGAAGGTAATGAGGAAACAGAAAGGCAAAACACCTGAATTTTACTATTTAGCATACAATACATAAGACATAGTATACACCATGTTCTTGATAAAAGAACATGTGCAAAGTTGTAAATGCAAAGAGAAATCTATACTCTCGTGAACCATTGTAATCCAAAACAATTGTGTGGCCTGCCGATGCAGCGTTAAGTAACTGACAGCTTTAATAGCCTCTCTGCCACCCACTGCTGCTTCCTGGATTCTTGCTCAGATTTGATGACTGTCTCCCCCAGGTGTCCTTAAGGCTATTACTAGGTTTCTGCATTAGGGACTGTTCCTTTCTTGTAATGGTGACTATGGGGACAGGTAGGAATGTACTACATAGCTAATTCCCGGCAAGAGCTTTGTGTACCACCCAGAACAAACTTCAGCTGAGATGTCTACCAGGAAGGCAGCAGTGTGGTTTTAGATATTGAGGTGTGTACGGTAGGGAAACTACACTGCACTAAAATTAATGGACTAGTACATGACACTAAGAATGTTCTGTTTTATAGACAATTTTACTAAATGATAATTCAGGGATTAGAGAAGAGGCTGATGCAATCTTCGACTTTCCTAACTTCTCGTCAGAATTTCTGTGTCTTTGAATCAGAAGAAAAACTGGCTTCTGGTTCTCCTCAGATTTCTCCCAATAAAAAGTCAAAATGCATGGAGATTTTCTTGCTCCCATGTGACAATGTTTGCTCTGCCTTGAAACTGCCGTAATGCAGTTGCCAGTCTCCTTTGCTAGATCACAAACGACTGCAAAGACAGGAAAATGACTTTTTCCCCCAAGCCCAACACAGAGCTATTTTTTTGTATCGTGGATATTTAATAAAGTTTGTAGGAATAAGCTGGATTATTATGAAAAAAATTAATATAGATAGATTTGCTAAGTGGTAGTTCTTTATTTTTTTTCTCATAGCCAATAGCATGTCATTTCTCATTTTGAAAAAGAAAAGATATAAGGGAAATTAAAATTTTGTCTCTCTGCTTTATTGAATAGTGAAGATAGGGGTAGGAGAATATTGAGAGGTAAACAAATCTTTGTGAGATATTTGTATAAGTGGATTTAACAAAGAGGAATAATCATTAGTTGTTTATTTAGAATTTTAATCCCCCAAATATCCCAAAGAGGTAGTTATACTTATTTTTAAATGAGGAATGTGTCTGACTAAAGTCACTCAGTTTGTAAACTCTAGTGCCAAGAGTCTAATTCATGTGTCTTAATTTCAGTGTAAAAGTTTTTCAACGTGACACAAATGCCTTTTTCTCCCTGTCTGCAACTTTTATGTGAAGCTGGGAACCTAAAATTATCTAGAAAGAAGTCACTATGCACAAGTTTTAGCAAAAGTTTCAAAAAGAATGTATTCATTTACCTTAAAAAATAAAATTAGAAGAATAGTCTTAGACTTAAAATTAGAAGAATTGAGGAATTTATAATTGGGTACAAACTGGATGTACTAGAATGTGGTTGCAATTCTAGGTATTAGATAAACTAAGTCTAGAGGAAAGCTACAGTTTATAAATCCATACTGTATCAGTGGAAGCTGGAAAACAATAATGCTGCATTAATTTCCAGAACTGTTCCCTGTGAAAGAAGTACTAAGGTACCTAAGGAAATATGAATGGGTTCAGGCTGAATGAACACTATCATTAAATCAAGAAACTATTAATAATTAGTCTCACATAGTAATAGTCATTGATTCTAAAATTTTATTTTTGGAAAATATTTTGAGAATTATGATTTATTTTGATTTTTCAAATAAATGTAATATACTTTAAATGTACACATTTAAAATGTTTGCTATATACCTGTGAAAGATTTTACCATATAGTGGTACCTGTTGCTTGCAGAGGAGCACATTTACAATTTCATAATATACAAATAAATAAAAAAAATCCCAAGTGCACATATGGCTTGATAACCAACTTTGAAGTACCACATCTCCTTGGATTCTGAAGAATTTCATATATTTTGTGATTTTTAAGAATTTCTTAAAGCCCTGTGCATGAGATGAGAAGATATTTCTCATTCACATGGGGAGTGACCCACAACTGGTTTGGGACCCCACCCCTTCCATGAATCTGTAGAAAATTCCCAAATTTACTGAAGACTCTGGAATAACAGTCCACAGGGTCAACCATGCTTGATGTGGGTGTTCTGTGTAATAATAGCAGATCATGGTTTCTTTTCTGATTTTAATTTATTTCAGTATTTCTTATTCATAAAAGTGTTAAACTCTCTTCTTTAAGCTATGATTGCATTCATGATGCCAGTGTTAACATTTTAGTTAGATTTTCTAGTAGAAAAAAGTCATCAATTGAGAAATAGTCTAATTACCAAGATGACTTGACAAGCATTGTATACAGTGCTTGTATCTGTGTGTGTTACCGCTGCCTCCTGGCAGAGGCAGCAGATATAGTGAACTCTGTGACAAACTCAAATGTTGACTCATTTAAAGTGAAATCTCATTTACTAAATGTAAATGTGTCTTTACTCACAAATAAATGCTTATTTGTGATTTATTTGAAGTCTCTGAGAGACACTTAGTTTTAAAGCCAATAGGAGATGTCAAACTCACTTTAAATTGGCTCTTCCAGGCCCCCCATCCATGAAGGGTGCTCATAAGAAACTAAGGTGCTGTTTTTGGTGAAAAGAATTTCATATATACCTCTGTCCTCTTTGTATCTACCTGATGCCCTTGAAGCTAGTAGGTTCCCCATCTTGGGGGGGTGGGGGGAGGAGGAGTGTCTGTGCCTAATGTATTGATTGCCCTCTAGTGGATGGAGTGTAAAGACTTTTTGTTAATATGGGATGAACCTAAACATTAATCTTGGACCAGTCAAAATGCTGCCTCCATATTTTTAAGGGGCAAACTTGGCAGCTACTTTATACTCTTAGAACACGTCTTTCAATCAACTCACTTCTATACCATACTTCCTTGGTTGCTTTCCATTTTCCCAGGTTATTAAAAAACCACAGATATGTTTGAAAGTACTTCATAGAAGGGACTGTGACTGATTCAGTGAGGTGGAGCGCGGTGGGGGGGTATAATACATTGTCTCTGACTTAATGGAGTTCAAATTTATCCCAGATGTGATATGTATACCTAAAAAGAAAAAACAGAATATTTTAATTAAATATTAAATACATAGTTTAGTTAAGGAAGGTTTTAATTTCCCTATTAGAAACAAATGATCATGTCACAGCCCATCCTGCTCCCGCCATCATGTAAGCCTATCAATCTTTTTTTTTATTTATAATATATATTTTTATTGTTATTTATGTCTTTTACATTTTGTATTCCCCTGGGGTAACCCACCACCAATTCACCCTTGATCCATCTCCATGGTCCCTTGTGTTCTTTTCTATTCCATTTTGTGCCCTTATTCTCCCCGCTCCCCCACCTGCTGAGTGTCTCTCTCCTATTTGGTTTCCCTGTTATAAGTGAAACCATTCGATATTTTTCTCTTTCTTTCTGGCTTGTTTCACTGAGTATGATCCCCTCTAATTCCATCCATGTCGCTGCAAATTGCATGTGTTTATCTTCTTTCCATGCTGAATAGTATTCCATTGTGTATATGTACCACATCTTCTGGATCCAATCATCTATTTTTGGACATCTGGCTTGCTTCCATACCTTTGCTATTGTGAACAGTGCCACAATGAACATACGGGTGCATGT
>PVIJ01008928.1:44652-70536 GCA_004024925.1 Scalopus aquaticus | reverse complement strand
GAGAAAAAGGAACTCTTCTACACTGCTGGTGGGAATGTGAACTGGTCCAGCCACTATGGAAAGCTGTATGGCGATTCCTCAAATTGCTAAACATGGAGCTCCCATACGACCCAGCAATCCCACTTTTGGGAATTTACCCAAAGGACACAAAAACACTAATCCGAAAGGATACATGCACCCATATGTTCATTGCGGCACTGTTCACAATAGCAAAGGTATGGAAGCAACCCAGATGTCCAAAAATAGATGATTGGATCCAGAAGATGTGGTACATATACACAATGGAATACTATTCAGCTTTCAAAGAAGTTAAACACATGCAATTTGCAGCGACATGGATGGAATTAGAGGGGATCATACTCAGTGAAATAAGCCAGAAAAAGCAGAAAGAAAGAGAAAAATATCGAATGGTTTCACTTATAACAGGACTATAAGGAAACCAAATAGGAGAGAGACAATGGGGGGGAGGAGGAGGGAGGGAAGGAAAAGCGCACAAAATGGAATAGAAAAGAACACAAGGGACCATGGAGACGGATCACGGGTGAATTGGTGGTGGGCTACCCAAGGGGAATACAAAATGTAAAAGACATAAATAACAATAAAAATATATAAAAAAATTTTATATATATATTTATATATATTATATTTATATATATATATTTTTTATTTATATATATAAAAAATATATTAAAAAAAAGAAAGAAAAGAAAGAGCTGCCCCGCTGAGGGGGCAGGTTGGCTAAGAGAGGCCTGCATGGTGCAGGTCACGGGCAGACAGACAGGCTGCTGCCCTGCAGAGGGGCAGAGTTGATAAAGGAAAGCACCTTCATAGGCACAGGTGGGCAGAGAAATGTTTGCCCCGAATTCTTGCATGGATGGCACTGATATAGCCTTCTTTCAGTTGGGAGGGGCTCATCTTTGAGGATGGCTGTCTGCTTACTGGCTAACTGGAATTAGAAAAGAGACCAGAGATTCTACAATGGGCTCAATCCCCATATCTTTGCCCCTAGACTGCCATCAAGCTCCTACCTATGTTTTGTAATTTAGGAGCTGGCACTTAGGGATTGTGCTAATGGTTATGTTGATTTCTTCTACCCCCACTTCCTTGTGTGGGTCTAGCTCTAATCTTATTTTGTGTTATATCTCCTCCATCACTAATGTTCCCCTAATTCAAGCTTGGAAAAACAATATAACTGGTTCTGTTACAAGGCAGCCCCAATATAAATGGGGTGCCTGTCTGTGGGTTCTCACCCGTGCACTTAAAGGGACTTATAAGACTCAACTGCAGACACACACAATAAAATTAATAAAAGGGTTTATTTACAAAAAGGGAAGGGAAAAAAATAAATACGTCCTACCAATTCTGCTGAGCTGAAATCTTAATGGCCCACTCAAAAACCTGGCAATCCACAACCACGAGCACTTGCCCCCCTCCAAGCTCACAGTTCTGGTTTTTAAATCCCAAAACCATTTCTTAACTCCACCCTCTATCCTCAGCATCCTTTCTTCATGATGATGGCATTCTGGGATTCTTAGTCCTAGGTGTCTTGGATGTCTCTGGCTTGAGGTGGGGGTGGGGTCCTGGGACACTCCCCTTTCCTGAGGACCACCCTCTTACAGTTCTGGAATGATGATTATATACCATCTGCCAAAATGTCCCAATATAAAGTAATCCAGTGACAATCACTGGCTGCAGCTATTTTTAAATTCTTCAAAAGAGGGCAATTAAACTATTCAGTTAAACTTTTGGATACAATTTGTGGTCCCCAAACTGAAGAATTAATTTAAAGGCTCTTGGCTTCTCCCGTGGTAGATATTCTTTTGCAATTTAAAGCTAATTTCAGAAAAAAATAAAACAGCCCTGCTATCCATCTACATGCTGTCTGATCTTAAAATTCAAGATACCTAAGAGAAATGGAGAAACAATTGTTTGAGTTCAACAGTACAAATATTTCTCTTCTAACATGAAAATAAATCTCAATTTAAAAAAGATACGGCACTCCATGAATGGAATAGCATACCACGATAAAAAATAAACTTATAAGACTACAGTAACCATGGGGAAAATATTGCTTTAAGTAGTAATATTAACTAGCTTAATGTTCATGTAGTCTATTAAGTAGCTACTATTATTATCATCCTTAGTTTAATAATGAAGAAACTTAAGCACAAGCTATATAATCTGCCCAGGCTCATAGTAGCTGCTGTGAGCAGTTCTGAAAACAGAACTAAAGCTCAGGCAGTGCTAATTCACTGTGATATATTTTTCTGTTAACAGTTATCTGGAATCACTAAGTGTATAAACATACTTATCCAGTATAAATATCAACTTTCTTCTTCAATTCTAGGGTTATTTATTTCTACATTAATACATTTTATTGTGTCTTAGGTTAATTTATTAACACCAGGTGACTAGCAAATTTATAATTTCTTTGAGGATATGCATTCCTATATTATTTATCCTCCACTCTCAAAATTCTGTAGTTGTTGAATGAAGGCATTAATGACTAGAGAACTTAAGATACCATCCCTTTTTGAGCTTTTCAAAGAGAAGCTCAATTTGAAAGGGAAAAAAAAAAAAAAGACCAAACAAGCTTCACATAAGGAAGAAACAATAACAACCTTTCACAAATCCTTCCATAGAACAGAGATGGAATGCTCCCCAAATATTTTATGTAACTACTATAACTTCGAGTACAAATCCAGGCAAAGATGAGAAATGAAACTTACAAATCGTTTTACTCATGAAATCAAATACAGAAAGTCCTACACAAAAATAACAGCAAACCAAATTTAGTTTTAAGTACAAAATATCATTTACCATGCCAAAAATTAAAGTAGAAAAAGTATATGATCATTTTAGTAGATATTCAACCCAACTATGAATAGAAGGAAAGTTTCTTACTAGACTAAGGATACCAAAAAGAACATACTTAATGGTAAAACCTTAAAAACTTTTCCCTTGACCATTAACAAAAACCAGGAGAATGCCCACAACTATTTAAATTCATTATTTTATAGACTCATCGACAATACAGGCAAGAGAAATGGGGACCAAATCGAACAAAATATTATTTATGAATAAAATAATTTATGAGTAAATAAAAATTAATCCAAAGACTACACAAAAATTAACAGAATTAGATGCCAGAGTTTATTTAAGCAAGGTTGCTGGATACACCACTAACATGCCAAAATCAATTGTATTTCCATATACCCGCAACATGTGATTAGAAAAAGCAATTTTCAAATATTTACAATAACACACACAGAATCCATGTATTACTATACAGGTAACAAAAAGTTATGGGGTAATGATAAAGTTCTGCTGACAAATACTAAAGACTATCTAAATATAAGGGATATTTTTCCAGATTATGGAGTCAAAACTTAATTTTATAACAATGTTGCTTCTCCTGAAATAGATCTATACATTGAATGCAATCCCAATCAAAATTCAAACAGACTTTTAAAATGCAATTTGACAAGGTGATTTAAAATGAGTAGCCAAAAGGGCATACAGCTAAAGACCCTCTTTAAAAAGAACAAGGTTGGAGGATTTGCTCTATCCAATAAAAGTGTATTATAAAATGAACTTTACTTAAAATAGCATGGTATTTATGCAAGAAGAGACAAATCTAAAAAAACAGGCGATGAAGCCACACACACACACACACACACACACACACACACACACACAGAGCCTTAATTTAAGACAAAATGGCATATTCATGAAGAAAAAACTGTCCTTTCAATAAATCATGCTAGAACAAATGGAGGAAAAATGAAGTGGGCTCCTATTTCACTCAAAACTATAAAAATTTTTGGAGCCTCCCTAGTGGCACAGGAGGTTAAGTCTCAACACTATGAAGCTATCCTCAGCCACTACAGCACTAGTTAGATCCCCGGCCAGGGAGATTCCCACATGGTGCAGGAGACCTCTCCTGCCTGGCCCGCTGCTACCCTCAGTAGTGTATTTCAGTAGATCTGCCCGTTCTGCTCCCCGCTGTCTCTGGTGAATACTGTTACCCGCACACCTCTGGCCTACACCCCAGCTCTTGTATGCATAAATAAATAAATCTTAAAAAAAAAAAAAAACAAGGTTCAAGCTTATTAATTAGGGAAATGCACATTAAAACTATACTGAAACAACACCTACACATACAACACTGGGAAAATAATTTTTATCTTCTAATACTAAATAATAATGAAGATACAAAGCAATGGAAAAAGATACACACTGCTGGAATAAATATAAATTCATACAACTGTTTCATTAAACAGGGATTATACAGAAAAGTTAAAGATACACTTATTCTATGGCTCAGCAATTACACTCTGAGATATAGATCCTACAGAAATTCATGTATATATGCCCCAAATATATGCATAAGAATATTCGAATAATACCGTTCACATATTAGTCCCAAATAGGAAACAACCCAAATTTTTATTAATTTAAGCATGTATAAACTATAAAACATTCATGGTCTGTTTCAACACACCAAACTTCTGACACCAAGTATGTTTTTCCATACCAACAACCAATTTCTCGAACTTTCCAGACACCAATTGGGCATCTTACAATTCAACACTAACTACCTAGAAGCATTAGTATCAGACTCCACAGGTTTATAGGCTCAGTCCAACAAGACTGTTCTCAGTTTAGATGTAATCAACAAGTGTTGGGGCCCAAGTTACCCAAACATCTGTCCAACTAGGGTACAAATTGCAGGTTCCCACAATATACCCTCAGGTTTGATAATTTGCTATCACAGAACACAACAAAACAGCTTGCTTACTATTATCACCAGTTTATTACAGAAGACATAACGCAGAACAGCCAGATGGAAGAAACACACAGACTAAGGTTGGGAAAAAGGGGGCAATAAATGGAGATTCCATGGTCTCTCTAAAAGTGCCACCATACCAAGCACCTCAATATGTTCACTAACCCAAAAGTTCCCCTCTTCATTTAAGAATTTCTGTGGTGATTTAATTACATAGACATAATTATAATCTCCAGCTCCTACCTCCTCTTCAGAGGTCAGGGAGCTAGGGATAAAATTCCAATCCTCTAATCATGCTCTGATTTTTCTGGCAACCAGTCCAGATTCTGAATCTATCCAGCAGTCCCAGACACAAGTCATTTTATTAGCATACAAAAGAGATTTTATAATTCCAGAGATTACAAGGGTTTTTGGAATTGCATTCTAGGAACCAGGAACAAAGACTAACCATGTCTTTCATCACAGCTCAATCAATGTATCAACAATTCTATATATTAATGCCAATGAACAAATACAGCTATCTTTAAAAATGGCTAAAACTCAGAATTATAATATTAAGCAAGAGGGGAAATAAAAATACAAAGAATGATTCCATTCATATGAAGTTGAAAAACCAAACTGTATTGTTTAAGGATGCTTACATAATGGTAAAACTGGAAAAAGGAGGGAAAGATTAGGATATTGGTTGCCCATGGAAAGATTCATGATCGGGGGAAGTACATTGAGAACTTCTAGAACACCAGCAATATTCTAATAACTAATCTAATGACTGGTTATCCAAGTGTTTACAGTTATGTTACAGTTACAGTTTATAATGTGTCATTTCACATTAAAAAAGGGTCTACTCTCTACACATTTTAAATACCACATTCCATATCTATGTAATACATGGTATGTGAAAAATAAAGAACACCTACATTACAAATAGTCTGTGGGGTGTTTTATTTGAACACAGATCCAACTTTTTAGAGATGCCATAAAAAATACAAACAAGAGCTAACCCATCCCTTATCATCCACCATTCTGTAAGCTAAAGTAAGAACACTGCCCTCACTCATTAGGGATATGGGAAAAGGGTATGGAAGACTGCAAAAAACCCCAATAAATTACAAAATACGACTTCTCCATGATTTTCATCTTCTGTGAATCACTTCATCAGTACTGCATATAACTTGATCAATTTGTGTAAATACTCACTGCATTGCATTCATTCATTTACATTTTTACTTTAAAATATAAGTAAAACACTGAAAAATAAGACATTTCTATCAATAAAAGATGACTGCATACTCTTGTCATTATATGTTTACCCAATAAATTTACTTTACTATTTGAATTAAATTAGAAAATCCCAATTCGATTCAACTTGCCAGGAAGTCAGCAACAGTTATCTCTGTGTATAGATAAGTATATAAAATCTTACAGCTTCAAATATTTGTGAACTGAGCATTTCTTCATTCCTGCTTATATTCTTGCTACTATCCTAAACGAACCACCATCTCTTGACTAGATTACTGAAATAGCCTCCTAAGTCTCTGACACCCCCCCACCTTCACACTATTTTCAACAAAGCAGCCAGAGTGATACTGGAAAACCTAGATATTGTCACCCCTCTGCTCCAAATTTCAACAGCTTTTGTTTCACTCAGAGAAAAGGTAAAATCTTTACAATAATTTGCCAGGCACACTAATATCTCATCTCCCTATTGCCTCTCTCCTATGACTCTCTGCTACTGTCACACTGGCCTCCTTATTGTCTGTAAATATGTTATACTTCTCACTCAAAGTTTTTTCTCTTCTTTTCACTTTTACTAGACTGCATTTCCCCGGGATAGCTGTCTCTAGTCTTCACAGTGACATTTGAGCAATTTTCTCCCTGTAACCTAGTTAAAAGTGTGCCTTTCTACACCTCCACTGCCTGTGTACTTTATTTTCTCCTTAACATTTACTACCATCCTTTATACTATTTATTTCCTTTACTTTACTGCCTATCTTTCCTCTCTAAATTTCAATTTTAGCTAGTGAGTTCACTACTGTATATCCAGCATCTAAAATAGCTCTAGAACAAGCAAGTTCCCATATATATAATTGTTAAATAAATTAAACCCAATATACGCCAGATTAGGGTGTAACTTTTCACCACAGAGTGCAGTGTCTTCAGTATTCTCTAAGATACTTAAGAGTACACAAAAATACTAGCTCAAATACTGGGTACAACTGATAGGATAGAATCAGAAGCACAGATGGCAGGGTCTGACTGGAAAGGAAGAAACACCTTAGAAGACAAAAGTGATAAAGGTAAGGAATGTCAATGAAAATAGGAGAACCGGGAGAGACAATGGCAAACAGGAGATTTACTTTTCACTATTTAAACTTTGGTAGAGTTTTAATTATTTAATCATTTGTAAACTTGATTATTTTTAAAGATCTTTTTAAGTTAATTTATGCATACAAGAACTGGGGTGTAGGCCAGAGTTGTGGGGGGTGAGAGGATTCACCAGAGACAGAGTGGGGAGCAGAACAAGCAGAGCTACTGAAATACACCGCTGAGGGGAGCAGCAGGCCAGACAGGAGAGGTCTGCTGCACCATGTGGGAAGCTCCCTGGCTGGGGAACAAACTCATGCTGTAGTTGCTGGCTGGTGATAGCTTGATAGCGCTGATTTTAACCCCTGTGCCACCAGGGAGGCACCTTGATTATTTTTAAAAGAAGGTAATAAATATGTAATAGAAGGACTTTCACTTATTAGGAAATACAAAGTAGCAAGAAACTATCACTCTCACCCCAACAATGAAAAACAAGCTACATAAGATAAAAATAGTTTTAAGATATTATCAGAGAGAAGGAAACACCAAAACATCTGATGAATGACATAATCAAAAAGTGATGCACTCTTCATAGAGGAGGCAGGCCCACTGCTCTCATCCCTGGGGCAAAAGCAAGAGATACACCATAGTCCGACAAAATGAGAAGTCAGTCCTTTAACAAACTTTTACCAATCACACATAATCAAGCATGCAGATTAAAATTGTGAGTGGTGGTGTAGGTAAAACTGAGTGGCGTAAAGCTCTAGGTAAAGAATTACAAGGAGTCCCAGAAATGGATTAAGTCTATACCTGTCCATCAATTCTTTCCCACAGTTGTTTGCCAATGCATAGATAGCACATTAAAAGCTATGGACAAGGTAGAGGAGCAGAAAAAGACACCCCCCCCAATATGTGGACCCTCCCCCCCAAAAAAGTACAAGGGAGTCAGTCACCCTCCAAAGGAAGACTTAACAAGTAAGCAGGGAGAAATACATGTGTGGCACTCTAAACACTCTAAAGGCTAGGGACAAGGCACGATAACTGAGAAAAAGATCTCCAAGGCATTACAGACCTTCACAGAAAACTGTCCTCCTAAGGCTGGTTTAAAAGAAGCAAGACAAGAACTCCTGAGATACAGAAAGCCAGGAAGGAGTAGAGAATGGACTCCCTAGTGACCTAAAAAGTTGGCAGCTAAGCTGAAAAACAAATTTGTGGAATCAAGTCACTGCTTAGATCTCAAATCCTGCTAAAGAGAAAACCATGATTCCACCCCTAAGTATTTCAACCTAGTGGTGAACTCAATCAAATTAAAAGTTGCAACAAAGCATAGACCCATCTCACTTATAAATCAGAATCTTTCTATTTAACAGTTTGACAAAATAAAGGATGTTTTGGAGATAAATATTAACAACAAGAAAACTTCAGGCTCTAATGTTGTTTTATATAAGGTCTCTGGCATATAATCAAAGGCTATGAGACAAAGAAAAAAGAAAATATGACCAACCCACGGTCACAGAAACAGTCAATATAAGATGACGACACAGAATTGTCCAACTTTTGGAATCAAACAGGAACTTTAAATAATGATGAAAATAATAAATGATCTAGTAAAAAAGATGGACACTATACCTGAAGGGGGATGGTTCAGAATTATATGAAAGAATATAACATAAATACTAGGAAAGAAAGCTGATTCAGAAATGAAAAATTAGATGGATTTAACAGCAAAAGAAATAATTGGTAAACTTGCAGAGAGAGCAACAGAAAATATCCAAACTAAAACAGAAAAAAAAAAAAGAGTGGAGAGAGATAAAACAGCATGTCTGAGTTCCATGGGTCAACTTCAAGTGGTCTAGCATATATGTAACTGGAGTCCCAGAAGACAGAAAAATATTTGAAGAGAAAATGGCCAAAAACCTTTCACAAGTAAAGACAGACATCACCAAACAAATCTAAAGAAGTTTAATGAAGCCCATGCAGTATAAAAATACATTAGGGAATGAACCTAATGGGGTCACAGAGTAATATAGATCAAAGAATAACTCAAAAGAAATGGCTTCAGTTCTTACTAAAGTTGGGGCCAAAGACAGACTGCTTCGGGATATGACTTGGTAGCATGCTGATTATTTTGAATTGAAAGAACTTAAGAGACAGAAGATGCAAGAATGGTTTTTGCCTAAT
This sequence comes from Scalopus aquaticus, assembly GCA_004024925.1. Lineage (NCBI taxonomy): Eukaryota > Metazoa > Chordata > Mammalia > Eulipotyphla > Talpidae > Scalopus > Scalopus aquaticus. The sequence continues at coordinate 61,262 of PVIJ01008928.1, read as the reverse complement.
TATCTAGCTCCCTAAAAACAGGAAATAAAATGTCCCTGTGGTGGTGTAGTAGTTTAAAAAGACAGCCTTCTCACCCCAGACTCAAGTTTACATGACCTATTTTCAATGGGTACCTATGTAGATTAAACCCTGCAAAATTACTTTTTTTTTAAATTGTGAAATTCTTTGTTCTGTCTTTCCCTTTTAAATGCATTATCCCCTATTGAAACTTTATATAACTTTACCAGAATGATGAGATGATAGTTTCATTATTCTATGTATGGGCCTTCCCATGTTTAGCATATCTAAATTTGGAGGAAAAATTAAAGTTTGTCTTTTCTCTGGCTAACTGCTTATTTTTTTAAAGATTTATTTTAGTTATTTATGCAAACAAGAACTGGGGTGCAGGCGAGAGGTTGGGGTGGCAGCGGTGAGAGGATTCACCAGAGACAGAGTAGGGATCAGAACAGGCTGATCTACTGAAATATACTGCTGAGGGGAGCAGTGGGCAAGACAGGAGAGGTCTGCTGCGCCATGTGGGTCAGCTTCCTGTCTGGGAATCAAGCTTATACCTGTAGTGGCTGGCCATAGCTTCATAGCGTTGAGACTTAACCCCCTGCACCACCAGAGACGCCCTCTCTTGTCAATTATTTTCCAGCCAAAGGTAGAGGTCTAAAAAGGCAAAGACGGTTTCTTCCGCAACACAATAAATTTTGTGGCGTTAAGGTAAGATCAATTTTATTTTCTAGAGACCCTGTTCCTAAAGAAACAAGGGAGGTTTCTATAATACACTGATTTGTAATATTTAACCAGTTCCTCCAAATTTAGATATGCTAAACATGCAGAGTTACATTTCTAAGTTGAGACTATGACACAAATTTCTTCATTTCAACTTAACATACTGCAGATTTTTAGTGAAACATTTTTTAATAAAATCAAGAACAAGTTAAATCACCACTCAATTATATGAAAAATCAAAAAATCTTCACTCAGAAAAATAATCCTAAAATCTATCAATATGAACATCTTAAACTTAATGTATTTCAGTGGGAGGATAGGAGGACTAATATATTCAATTAAGTGTAACAGGACACCAAAGACGTGAATTTTTTGTAGAGACATTTATGTGATCACGTTATCAAGCAGGGTGACCAGGGTTACCAGCAACCCCAAACCTACCCGCTCTAAATAAGTTCTGCCATCCTCCACATCAAGACAATATATACTATAGTACATAAGATCTTTAATAGAAAGGAACTTTAATACAACTAGTGTGCAACAGAGAAGAGAAGAGAAAGAATATTAAAATAGTTTTCAAATTAAACACCCAAAGTTACCCATGCCCTCGTGGGCAAATGCCCAGCCAAACAGGATTGTCCCAAAGCAGGGCCATCGAGGACAGAAAGACTGACACAAGTCTACGGCACCTCCTGGTGTGGACCCATAGCAAAGGGGCAGAAGGGGCCCAGCAAGTCTGGGACAGAAAAAGCAAAATCAAGATAAAAGCTGCCATTGTTAACCTCCCCACAGGTCTCTCACCCACATCTATTTTAACCAGTCCAAGACCAAGAAGCAAGTGCAGCTTCTTCACCTCTCTCTGCTCCATGTGCCTCCTCCAGGTCTCCTTCTGGTTCTCCATCCTCCTTCCTTTCTTCCTCCAGTCTCCTCTCCAACTTCTCCTCCCTGCTCAGCTCCACTCTTCCTTGGGTGAGGCAGGGAACCTGGAACCTCCCCCTTGACTGGGAACCATCTGATTTGATCCCTGTTACAATCTGATTTACCCTGTTCAAAGATCTCTATTTGTTCTATGGAAAATGGACATGAGAAAAGAAATGAAAACTGGGCTACCAATTAGCAGGTAACTGAAACTGTCTAGGAAAAAACAGCAGTGATTTGAACTAGGATGAAGTGGTTTGATTTAAACAAGGAAACAAATGTGATAAATTTGGGCAGTAAATAGAATGGGGTGAAAAAAAAACAGTAATGTGACAGTGTGGTTTAGTAGGAGGGGATACTATTTTTAATAGTGTAGTCAAGGAAAAGATGAAATTGTAATTGCAACCAGACATGGGAAAAGCTAAGAGCCTTCTTGAGCTTCTTCACAAATTTTAAATTGGAAAATACTAATCTGGCTTCTGCATTCTATAACTCCACACCACTCTTACAATTATGCTTTATCCAAGTAGTAAAAGCAATTAATAAAGGGGTTAACTCTCTCATGTGGACAAAAAAGCAATGACTACAGTGTAGTCTAGTAAGTACTAGTAGTTACTACATTTACCTTCAACCCTTAGGAGCAATATTATACACATAAGAGAATCACAATCAGGGTATTCATCCAGAACAACTTTCTAAGTCTGAGTATGTGTATGTTTGAAAGGGGAATAAAGATGAGTATGTGTATGTTTGAAAGGGGAATAAAGAAGGGGGGACAAAGTCACAGCAAGAGGTTCCTGCTGAAAGATGGTTTACTGACAAAGCACTTTCAATCTAACTCAGAATCCCAACAGTGCTATGCTTTGTGGAGATAATTACTGAACTTTGGACTACTTTACTGTTCATTCATTTAACATGAATCATTAAATATACCTGAATTACTCCAATTTTAATATGACAATAGTAAGCTTTTGTGTTAAATGTTATGTATATGCTTCCATTTCCAACATGGCTTTAGGTAGGAAAAAATAAAACTGAAAACATCCCAAAGAGGAGATAACAATAATGAAAAACTGACATAAGTACTTCTGGAATTTTCCCCCTAAACACCGTCAATTTACATGGCTAACAAGATTTTATTTTCACATGAAACCAAATGCATGAAACTGTTAATTTTGTAGAATAAACAAAGAGACAAAACTGAGTTTAAATAATCTTGAACTATTAACTATTAAATTTCCCTTTGTCTTAGTTTTTCTCATCTGTAAAACACATATCTTATTTCATAATGTTGTCAGTTAAATAAATTATAAAGAATGCCTAGCATTATAACAGGCATTTTAAAAATCTGTATATGCTACCTGTCCAATTATTGGTGAACAGACAACTAAAAAGTCAGTTGAGGACAGGGGAAGACGTTCATTATCATCAGTGATTAGGGAAATGCAAATCAAAACCACAATGAGATACCACTTCACACCTATTAGAAAGACTGTATTTTTAATGGAAAATAGTAAGTGTTGAAAAGGATGTGGAGAAAACTGGAACCCTCATACTTTGCTGAGATGGCTATCTGAAATTCATACAATTATAAAGTTGTATAATTCTCCTTACCGTGCCTAAAACATTCATATGCATGCTCCCATTGTGTTTTGACTCTATCATGTTATAAATGAAACTGCAGAGAAAAGGAGGGATACAAAATATACACAGAAGTGCAAAATAAAGACATCAAAAATGAACAACCTGAAAAATATCCTACAGTGATATTATTTCCAAGTAGGAGAACATAATTCCAATCAAAAAAGCATTATAGGGGCCTCCCTGGTGGCGCAGCGGTTGAGCGCTGCACTGTGGAGCTGTTGGCAGCAGCGATGCGAGTTCGATGCCCAGCCGGGGAGAATCCCGCATGGCGCGGCAGACCTCTCCTGCCTCGCCCGCGGCTCCCCTCAGCAGTGTATTTCTGATCTGCCTGTTCTGCTCCCCACTCTGTCTCTGGTGAACCCTCTCGCCGCCCCACGCCTCTGGCCTGTACCCCAGCTTGTATGTATAAATAAATAAATCTAAAAAAAAAAGCATTATATATTAATACTACCAAAATGATTAAACATTTCTTGGCAGATCTTGCCCCAAGACTGCCCACCTATGTCTATGCAGATATCTCTTTTTCCTAATAAACGTGCCCTTTTAAAATAGAACAAAAACCATTTTTCATAGAAATGTTTTACCTTTTCCTCATTGCTTTTCCTTTTCAAGTAGGAATCAAAATAGAAACACAGGATTTTCATATTCTAGATCTATACCACCCAATATGGTAGCTACTAGCAGCTACTGAGTGCTTAAAATGCGACCAGTCCAAATTGAGATATAAGTGTAAAATGCATTCCAGAATTCAAAGATTTACCTCAAAAATGTAAAATATCCTACATTTACGGAAAATATCTTACATTCAAATAGGAAAACTTATACCAGTATTCCTTAATATCTTCCTTATAAAGGAAGCAGCTTCCTTAATATCTCACTGATAGTATCGCAGCAGGGTCTAGAACCTATTACTTATATCCCCTCCTCATTAATGGAAGGTAGTCATACTTCAAGACTCAATTTGAGCATCATCTCGTATTAGATAAACTCATTCCCTCTCCACCTTCCAGCCCAGGTGACAAACCTTTTATAGTACTTTGGGACTTATCACTGCCCTTATAACCATACTGATAAAATATATGTTTGTCTCCACAGATGGCCTAGAGAATTTCTTACTGTCTCTTTCTCTCTCTTTTTTTTTTTTTCAATCCCTGGAACCACTGCAATGTCCACCCTTCTTGCAGGCCCTGTGAAACAATAGGGCTTTCAAAGAGTCAATTTTTAGCTCTTCTCTGATTTAACTAATAAGTCAAATCACATACTATCTGAATGCACTGCATAAAACGTTCATCTTTATCATTTGCCTGACTTAAATTCTTTTCGGAATATGGTAAGTATAATATCAAAGCAACACAAGATAAAAAGCATTTTTAAAAAATGCACTCCTGCTCTGAAAAATTTGGTCTGATGCTCTGACAAAAACTCTGAGCTTTTGGGAAATTCAACACTCTTGTTAGGTGTTAAGTTCACTTACTGAATGTGCTTACTAAGAGCAAAAACATTGTGCTAAAGAAATATTACTGAACAGGGAAATTGATGCAGCAATCTTCAATTAACTGAGAATTTTAGAACCATTCACAAGGCAGAAGGAAGAAATAAAAAGTATATGCTTTATATAGTTAATAACAGTTTCTAAAATTCCTAAATGTAAAATTTCTAAATGTAAGTATGCCAACTTTTATAGTCCACAAAGCAGGAAAAACTGTTGAAACCTATAGAAGAGGGGCCCCTCTGGTGGCAAAAACGTTAAATCTCAGCACTATCAAGCCATCGGCAGCAACAGTAGCAGGAGTTCAATCCCCAGCCAGGGAGCTAACAGATGTCCCAGCACACCTCTCCTGTCTGGCCCGCTGCTCCCCTCAGCAGTGTATTTCAGTAGATCCACTTGCTGTACGCCCCACTGTCTCTGATGAATCTTCTCACTCCCCCCCACCTCTAGCCTACACTTCAGCTCTTATATGAGGGAGGGAGGGAGGGAGGAAGGGAGGGGGGGGAAGGAAGGAAGGAAGGAAAGAAACCTACAGAGGAAAACATTAAAATAAAGTTTGCCAAGAAAACATGCACACAAAACAAAGAGCAACAGATTTTCATAAGAAAAACTTGCTTTAGAATTTATAGTTTAGGCAAAATTACTCGTGGAAAAAGCTTATCTGTACTTTGTACCCATAAAAAAATCACTTTTGAATTAAGTTTGAATTTTTAAAAATCTCTTTATTCAGTCATTATGCCTTTTGGTACTCAAAGACTGTCTTAAAAGCTCAAAAGTTTCTATACTTCAACGAAGGCACTTCAGTCTAAGTTGCTGCTATGAAGAGCACCAACCATCGACAGCAGATCTGCTAAGAGATCTTGTGCAGACTTGAGCCATAAGTCAAGGGGGCAAAAGTACAAAGTTTCCTGGAATTAGTGTTCCTGGACCTCTGAGCAGCTCTTCCCCTTTTTATTGTCTTCACCACCGTTCTAACAATAGCTTTCTTCTTCTCCACATCTCTTCTAATTTGTGGGATGATGTTTCAATACATTAAACAATAAATATTCTCAACAGATCGTTTCTGCCTGACACCCGCACGGAAAGACTTTTAGGTTACCGTTTTAATAGGTAATCCTGTTCAAAGAGGAAACATCCTTACACAGAAACCAACACCCACTTCTCAAAATAAAAATAAAATTACAAGCCCAACTTAAATCAAGTTAACATAGAAAAAGAACAACTACTATGGGCATTCTTCCACCTTATCTCCAGATTTTCCGCCTCACTTAGTTTTCTCCTTCCTCATTGCCCTCCTCAATCCTTGCCCTCCCCAGGAAAAAAAAAATTTTTTCACAGCTGGAGAATCTCGTTTTTAAAGCCAAATCATCTAGTGAGGAAAGTAAGTGTGTGCTTTTCCCCGGGAATGATTTATTGTTCCTCCGTTACTCAGGAAGAGTTAGCAAATATTTTCAGTTGACAGCCCTCTCAGAAAGAGGATGCGCTAAATATACACTGAAATGATACTGTCTTCCCGAAACAAGTGGATTCGCGGCGAAGTAACAATCGATGGGAAGAGAGAAGGAAAAACTCCTCAGCCCCCAAAGCCGGAGATGGGACGAGGTGGTGAAAATAGGAGGAGGGGCATAATAACCGAGAAGTGCAACACACGCTCGCCAGAATCTAACAATTCCACCAGAGCATAGGACCGGCCGCGGCGGCTCCAACTCCGTCCCCCGAGACAAGGGGGTGGCCTCCCCTCCCCCTTTGGGACAAAACTAACTCCAAGGCACCACCCCCCTCCTCGCCACAGACAACAGGGGCCTGGTGGGGGCGCGAGCCCTCAGCACCTTCGGTGGGGCAGTAGGCAACCGCCTGAAGAGAAGCAAGGCCAGGAGGGAGTTGAGTCCGGATAGGGCAGCGTCAAGCCCACGGGATGGAGGGTCAGAGGCGCGGACCCGGGGGACTAGGGGCCGCGGGAAGGGATACTCCCCTCCTTGTATCCTTCTATGCCCGAGCAAAGCCCGGGCCTGGGTGCCCATCCCCGCCGCACCGACCGCTTCTCACCTCACGCTGCCTGAGCCTCAGCCTCCACCACAACTCGATCCGCCACAACTGCCACGGTCCGAGACATTTTCCCCTCAGTAGCCTCAGCGGCGGCAGAGACCTTCGGCGGACTCCGCGGCCAGCCAAGCACAACACGTCACTTCCGGCGAGGGAAGCACCGCCTTCCGTGCCCAGGCGTCCTGTGCATTGGCTGGTGCAGGCGGCCTACCTGAGGTGGTGGGCGGGGCTTGGACGAGTCCCGTGAGACTCGGGTCGCTGTAGTGGTGCCAGGGTCCGACTTCCCTCGGGATTGCCGAGCTGAGCTGAGCCTGGATATCTCTCCGTGCTGCCCCACACCCGGAAAGGGAGGCCTTTGGGGACCTCTCCAGCCCCACGTCCAAAGCCCCGCCAACCACCGAAGTAATCTATTGTTCCCGAGCCCCCTGCAGGGTCTTGGCGTTCGTCTCTACTCGGGCAGGGGCTCCCGGATTACTGGTTTGGTCTCCAGACTGCACTAAGATTAGTTTATGACTGGAAGACTGAAAGGAACAGACAAAATATAAAATTGCTCACTTCACCCAGCATTTACCGCGTCCAGTCAGTGGATCAGGTGCTGTAGGGTGTGTAATTAGTAACATCACGTGGATTGTGTAAAGTGCATTCACATTAGTTCCTCATTTAATCCTCACAACAGCCAGGGTAGGAAGATAACCCAGTAATAACTCACAACCCGAAGGTTCTTTTCTGCATTATAAAAGTATCTTCACATACAATCTCTAATAATACCTTCTTCATGAGAATGAAACAATATTATGTTTGTAAAGCATTTAACCCTCAATGTTAGATTCAAAAATTACATAACCATATCAAGGAGAAAAAAAAATCCTCATTTACAGATAGTGAAGCTGGTGCTCTGTTCAAATTAAGTTCTGACACTGATCTGTAACATTTCACAACAGATTGTCCCTAACAAAAGAGGGTCCACTTTTTCCAGAGGTTCACAGCCTAATGTGGTAGATTTAGACTGCAATTCTCGGTAAAATTCACCTCCAACAAATAATGGGTAAGACACCTGATTCTTTCCCCCACTCATTTTTCTTTCCTTTCGTTTGGAGGGAGGATATGAAATGGCATGGCGGAAGCCCCCTAACAGTAATAAACATGCTTACACCTTCCAGGAGATAAAAGACTTGATGGAGTTGTCATTCTATAGAGATGTCTGGAAACAACTGTATGATTACTCCTTGTGGTTTTGACTACCAACTCTTGTCTACACACCCCTTCCCACTCCTAGCTTTTCACCTACTTCCCCAGAACCCCGCCCAGTATACACACTTCCAAGAAGTTTTGCACACCCTGGAAGAATGTCCCTTAGGAACCCATTTAGCTCCACAGCATTGTTCTGCTTTATCTTCTGATCAAAGGAGGAATTTCCAAAATTGGCAGCTCTTCCACAAGATTAAAAGGGGAGGGGTAAATAAGGGGGTGGGAGGGGAGAGTCTGGTTCCTAACTTCTGCTTCAGAACTGTGCGTGCCTTCAGAAAAGAAGGAAGAGGCCTTGAGAGAACGCTGTGTCTTGAGGTAAGATTAACTATTTGGCTTTTTTGTATTTTCTTTTTTTTTTAATGAAAAATATTTCCCCCAAGGTTCCAGCAGCCCTTGCTTGAATGAGTTCATTGTTGCAATTCCATCTTCAATTATTTTATTATGCTCTTGATTGGCCTATACATAGCAGGCTCTGCTTGACAAAAAGGGTCCCAATAAGACTAAAAGGAGGAAAGGGAGCCTAATGTTTCTCCAGATTAAAAAAAATCAGCATCCACAAATTACCAAGTATCAAGAATCTGAACTGGTTGGCCCTCCGTTAGGATATCTCATTGTCTGATAATGGAGGTTGTAAAGACACAAGTGTAAATAACTGAAACAGTCTTCTACAAGAAAGTGCATACTGGTGCTGCTGTCCTTTGGAACCAAATAGCAGCTGTTTCTCCTCTTTCCCTTCTCCCACTAGCTCCAATATTAAGATTTTAAAGTAGAGAAAAGAAATGAGGAGGAGGCATTATATTTTCAAAGTGTTCCAATCCTAACCTCCCACAGAGAACTTCACAGTACCACAAATATTCCCAAACTTCTTCCAGCACCAAATGGGCACTGGGAAAAAAAGGGAGATCTTATTTTACCACAGGTAAAAATAGTGGCTGACACTTCTGAGCATACAGTAGTAGCTTACATTCACTGCTAAGGTCAGGACCTGCTCTTAGTGTTTACAAGTCATTGAACCTCTCCAACAACTTATAAAAGGGCACCATTATTATATCCTCATTTTATAGCTGAGAAATTTGAGGAACAGAGAGCATAATGAACTTGCTCAGAGTCACAAAGCTACAAAATAGTATAGCTGGGATCCAAACCTGGGTCTGAGTGCACAGCCCATGCTCCTTTAACGTTACACTGCCCCCAATAAGCCAAGGAGATTTTAACAGCAAAAAGTTGCTACAGAACATCTTTGATAAATAGATCTATTCCTCTCTTTGCGTTCCCAATATTGTAGCCTCACCTCACTAGGACTCTTCTGGGTTCTATACCACATACTTAAACGCAGCAGCCTCCACCTCTCGGAGATCATTGTGGAAGGTAGATAACACTGTCACAGAGAAATGACTCTCAGAACACTATGATGTGGGAAAGATGTGAAGTTTATGGAAGGAATAGGGAATATTTGCCCTGTAATTCTTCAATGAAAGAAAAAATATTGAACCCCGATTTTCAATAATCAGATAATATGGTCTGTGCTACAGAGGCAGTAGTAAACAAGATAAGGTGGCCCTGTCCTCATAGAGCTCAGGGTCCAACAGGGGAGTCGAACATTAAACATATAGTTAAATAATAATTTAATCTCAATTGTAATAAGTGGTATAAGGAAAGCTAAGGGCTCTTTGATTTTATGCAAGATAAAAAGGTTTTCCCTGAGGAAGAAACAATGACTAGCAACTGGGTAAGGATGAGGGGAAAACAGGCAGAGGGAATGATGTATGGCAGACACTTAGAGAGGAAAGCATATGGTTCAACTGAAGAACTGAAAGATAAGCATTGTTATTGTAGTAGCAACAAAGGAGAAGTGATTTTATTTTTATTTTTCTTAAAGATTTATTTATTTATGCATACAAGAGCTGGGGTGTAGGCCAGAAGTGTGGAGGAGGGTGAGAGGATTCACAAGAGAGAGTATGGGAGCAGAACAGGCAGATCAACTGAAATACACTGCTGTGGGGAGCAGCGGGCGAGGTAGGAGAGGTCTACTGCGCCATGTGGGAAGCTCCCTGGCCCGACATCGACTTGTGCTGCAATGGCTGTGGACAGCTTCAGAGTGCTGCGCTTAACTTGTTGTGCCACCAGGGAGGCCCGAGAAGTGATTTTAGAGGTGGTGGTGAAAACAGATCATGTCATGCCAGGGAGGTCATATTAATATTTTACATACCCATCCTAAGAGGAAGGTTTTAGGTTTTCCAGTGATCAGAACTGCATTAAAAAAGATTTCTCCTTTAGTCCTCTGACGCCAGCTCAGCTGCCCACTCTAGTCTCTAAGCTTGTGACTCAGGGACAGGCGTCCTTGGCTCAGAGAGACCAGACACAGAGTTGCCTGAGTGCCTTTCATCCAAAAGCCAAGGGACTTTGTAGAACTTCTGCCACATAAGTTGTGGGTCTTGCAGCACATTTGTAAACGATGGCTGCCATCCAGGAGAAACTAGTGATTGCTGGTGATGGAGCCTGCAGCAAGACTTGCTTGCTCATCATCTTTAGCAAGGACCAGGTCACAGTGATGTAGTCCCCATGGTGACAGGTCACCAGTCCCCATGGTGTTTGAGAACTATGTGGCAGCTCTGGAAGTGGATGGGAAGAAGCGGAGTTGGCTTTGTGGGAAACAGCTGAGCAGGAAGATTATGATCACCAGAGTTTCCTTTCCTACCCCGTCACTGGTGTTATACCGATGTGTTTCTCTATTGACAGTTTAGACAACAGCACCGAAAAAGGGACACCAGAAGTCAAGCATGTCTGTCCCAACCTGTCTATCACCGTGGTTTGGAATAAGGATCTTCAGAATGATGAGCACACAGGGTGGGAGCTAGCCAAGATGAAGCAAGACCAGTAAAGGTGGAAGGAGGCAGAGATTGGGCAAATAGGATGGGTGCTTCTGCTGCACATGTTGAACATGGAGTGAGGGCGGTTTCTGAAATGGCCAAGAAAGCTGCTCTGCCAGCCAAACGTGGTAAGAAAAAAATCTGGGAACCTTGTCTTAGGAAACCTTGCTGCTAGCCCCAGCCCTCATGAGGTTCATTTGAAGGGCTGTTTATTAATCTTAGTGGATGATTACTGATCTTTTTCATTTATCTATAAATTACCTAAGATTAAAAATCAGAAATCATCTTGCTACCAATATTTATAAGCCAACCATGATTATTAGCAATGTCTATCCTGCCTGACCCCTGGGGCCCTCCGACAGTGCCCCAATAGCCCTCCTCTGCTGCCCACATGACACACCAGATGCCAACTGAAGGAATTTTTTAACTTCTTGCTTCCTTCTAGAAAAAGCTGGTGACTCTTGTGAATTAGGTTGTAACTATTGTATAACTATTATGTCCTGATAGATGTGTTAGCTGCAAGGATCTCTGGCAAGTCACCACTTAAGATTTTTACTCCTTAACAGATTTCATTGACTCAGCTGTGGGGTTGGTGATCAGATTTTTTTAAATGTGGTGGACCAGAAAGACCCATGTCCTTGCAGCGTAGCAAAGTTACAGTTCTGTGGATTCATGTTACCCTGTAATTAGTGCCACTTAATGTATGTTACCAAAAATAGGTATATCCACTCTAGGGAAAAAAGAGATTTTTTAGGGCTGGGTAGAGAATGAATTAGAGAGGGGATGGCAAGAATTCAGGCAGCTCAGTTTGGAGGTAACAAGTTAGAGAAGTATGGTGGCTAGAATTCTGCATCAGACACAGTAAGTGTAGTATAAAGCTGAGTCAAGATTCCTGACCTTGGAGTCAGTCAAGTAAGGGAAAAATGATATAGTGTAATGCAAAGAGCATTACTGAGACACAAAGGGTCCCAGGACAGGGACAGGACAGGAATCAAGGACAAAAATTTTACTATTCCCATGAACTGGTAAATAAGAGGTCAAAAATCTGATGACTAGGCCATGCCATAAATTTCCTTGGCTCACTGGTCTTGTTTTGTTTTAACCGCTTCTGAGCTATCTTTCTACAGCTTATCAAGCTGGATGCTATGGGGAAAAAGGGAGTTGCAGACCCAGAAAAAAGAGTCACAGACCTTGAGACCAGACCGGTTCAACCTGGCGCTGCGGGCACACAGCCTCCAAGAGATACTCGACTTGGAGATGGTCACGAGCCCTGCACGACCGCCCAAGCTAGTTGATGGGTGCTCACCACAGGCAACAACAAATGGACTTTAGCCAAGTCCACCGTCTTTGCTTTCTCAGCTAATAAATTTTAATTCCTTTGTTCTCAAACCTCGGACCTAAAACCTGTATACACCCTTATCCCCAACACCTCCAGAGTCTCTTATGCCCAGAAAGGTCTCCTCAAAGCAGTCTTACCTTGCTCTTTCACTAATCAATAAAAACTGACTCCTTGCCTGCCCTCACCAGCGTCTGTGGAGTCCTCTTTTCAATCTTGACCAAAGGGTCTCAAGAGCCCTTTCCCTGTCTTGTAAGCAGGGACCCCTTGGTCCATACCTGACTCCTGACTGGTAGAGCAGTGGACGGCAGCTGGTAGCTTATCTGCCTGTTTTGGAATGGTTGGGATCAGGCTGAGAGACCACGTGCCCACTCCCCCATCTAGTGACAGTACTAGAGCTATGTCCAAGTTATTTAGGGAGTTATGGGGGAGGAAGTGAGGAGGGTGAAAGACAAATTAGTTATGTACTGCTACATGTCAAATTACCCCAAAACTTAGTTGTTTAAAGTAACAAAACTTTACGACCTTACAGTTTCTTTGGTCAGGAATCCAGGCCTGGTTTAGATGGGTACTTTTACCTCAAGGTTTCCCATGAAGTTGCAATCATATTTTTGTGGAAAAAATACACGTATAAGAATGGTTGTAGAAGCATCGCTGTATTTAGTTTGCTAGGCCAGACCTGCCATAACAAAGTACCACAAATTGACTTATTTATACAACAAACTTAGCCACTTTTGCAGGTCAGAAGTCTAAGATCAAGGTTTTAGCAGGGTCATCTCTCCTGGGAGATATGTGGGAAGGATCTATTTCAGATCCTTTCATAAATGGCTGTTTTCCCACTATATCTTTATGTCATCTCCCCTCCTAAATATCTATGCCCAAATTTCTCTTCCATAAGGAGAGAGTCATACTGGATTAGAGCTCACCCTAATGACATCATTTCTATTTGATTATCACTGTAATGAATCTATCTCCATATAAGGTCACATTCTGAGATATTAGGGCTAGGACAACAACAAATATGAATTTGACATAATTCAACCTATAATAATCACATAGTAGAGTAAAATCAACCTAGATTTTCATCAATAGGGCATGTTATATCATATTGGATTTGGTATATCATAAAATTAGAAATGGAATACTATATATCTGTTAAAAAGATGGACTTATAAGAAAAAAAAATCTCCAATATATTCTGTTAGAAAAAGTCAATGTGGTGATGTTCATGGTGAATTGGTGGTGGGAAACCTACAGGGAATACACAATAATGTAAAAGACATAAATAATAACAAAAATAAAAAAAAAGAAATACAAAAAAAGAAAAAGTCAAGTTGCCAAATAACCTGTGGAATGCTAGTATTTATGATTGTAAATTAGAGTGTGTTATAATAGTATAGGATTTTCTATGGCATAGGATTTGCTTTCGCCTGAAGGATAAAAAAGAAACTGATAGTCATGGCTATGTCTACAAGGAAGACCTAAGAGACTGGGGGGTAAGCAACAGAAAGGGGCATCTTCCTTTTTACTGTATATTCCTTTTGTACAGGTTGATTTTGTTTGGAAGTGATGTAAAAATAGCTTAAGAAGTAATATGAAGTTGTGCAGACTCAGACATTCTAATGAAGGATGGGATCCTGCTTAGTTCTCAAGTTATAAACCTGTTACAAGGTTGTGGTAGTGTGCTTAAGTTTAAGTCCTTCAAGGACTCGTGTCCAAAATTTTCCACCAGAATCCTATGTTAGAGTCAGCTGGGTTCAATAAATGTTGACTGAGATCAGGTAGGAGCTAGTCATGTTATAGGGGAAATGAAGATGACTACAACCTTAACCCTGTTCTTTGAAAGCTTACAGTCTAGTAAACCCAAAAGCAGAACAGAAAATAACACAAAAGGCACACAAATAGAAACTGTCAATGCATTGTGGTAAAAGCTATTATAAATTTGTATACCAGGAGTTCACGGAGGAGCACCTCGTCTAGCTGAAGTGGAAGATGGTACAAGGGAGGCTTCCCAGGGAGGATGGTCCTGTAGACTGTGTCAGATACCTGGTGTTCAAGGCAGAAGGATAACGTGAGCAGAGGCACAGAGACCTCAGAGTGGCTCAAGGTATTTAGGGATACATGGAATTGAAATATTTCCAATAAAAGCAATTGTTTAAGCACCTGAAAGATTTTTATCCATCCCATTAATGCAGTATTTATTTGTCTAGCCTGTCAAACCCTGAGCCAACCACTTTCCCCAGGCTGCCTGGGGAGGTTCAGGGAAAGGTACAGGGCAGACAAGACATGGGAGAAAGAACTATGGGAGGTGGAGATGGCTCCTCCTCACGGCAAAGTGCATGAGAAAGGCCACCATCAGGCAAAAATGGGCCCAGCCCAAGATGGCACAGGAGAAGAGCCTGGCATAACCAAAGATGAGGTTCCCAAACACAGTCCCAGTTCCAGGCCCAGTGCCAGCCCCCATGGACTTGGCTGCTGTGTGGGTGCCCCCTGATATGGCACTGGTTTGGCAGCTGCAGTGAGGAATGAGTTCAGAGGACACGGGGCTGGCTAGTTGGTGACAGAGTCTCCGGTTGCTACAGCACCACAGCACAGTGATTGACTCAGCAGCTAAGAGGTGCTCCTGACCAAGGAGGGGGTGAGACGGACTTGGCACGGGCAGTCATTTTCAGAGGATGAAGGGGATGTAGCAGGAGAGCTGCTCACAGTGCAAAGAAGGCAAAGAGGGAAGCTAAAAGAGTCTTCAATCTGTAGAGCTTTGACAATCTTCACATGAACAGTTTATTTTCATTTTTAAGATTTATTTATGCATACAAGTTGGAGTACAGGCCAGAGGCGTGGGGCAGCGAGAGGATTCACCAGAGACAGAGTGGGGAGCAGAACAGGCAGACTGACGGAAATACACCGTTGAGGGGAGCAGCGCAGGAGAAGTCCACCGAGCCATGTGGGAATCTCCCCAACCAGGCATCGAACTCACGTCACGCTGCTGACAGCTCCACAGCGCAGCGCTCAACAGCTGCGCCACCAGGGAGGCGTCACATGAACATTTTAAAAGATTTTTTTAAACCTGTTCTCACAGAATGGGATACTAACTGGAAAGACAATAATCTGGAGAGACAATAATCTCTCCATTTTCTGAAGTGCTGACATCTAATCGCTCATTCAGCTTAGTCTTCATGACCTCCTGTCTTGGAGTGTCCTCAAATTGCTGTGTGACTCTAACTTCCTTCCATCTGTTGAATTCTCACTGTTGGCACTGTGCTCAGCATTACAGACACTGTTTCATTTAATCCAAAGCCGAAATTTTTTATCACCACTATCCTCAGCTTGTCTGAGAAGATCATAAACTCCCTTAGGGCAGAAATCAGAGTTTATAGCTATATTTTCCTTCTCGGAGCTTCTCTACCTAAGCTCCCCATTGAACTCCCAAAACACATAACTTCCCATTCTTTCTACATCTTACACATCCTCCACCTTCTCTCTGATTTCTCTGCTTCCTGTCATAACAAAACTCAAAAAGTTTTGTTCTACTTTCTCGCCCCTTTGACTTTCATTCTCTCCATATGTTGAAATGTCTTATCAAGTCAACCCACATCTTGTCAAAGTCAGGTCAACTCTCTGTTCTCATCTTTTTGGACCATTCAGCAGCCTTTGACCTCAGTGATCACTCCTGGAAGTGCTTTGTTCTCTAGGATTCCATGACATTCGGTCCACGTAGGCGTCCTCCTATTTTCCTGGTTACTTTTTCAGTCTGTTGTCAGCTCTTTCGCCTTTATCAAAGCTCCAAATACAGAAGTGTTTCTAAAACTTAGTCTTCAATTCGTTTTTTCTTTGTTTCTATTGTCTAAGTAAAGTCAAGTGCCATTGTTTAAAATACCATTCTTTTTTTTTCCTTTTTTTTTTTATTGTTATTTATGTCTTTTACATTTTGTATTCCCCTTGGGCAGCCCACCACCAATTCACCCGTGATCCATCTCCATGGTCCCCTGTATTCTCCTCTCTTCCATTTTGTGCCCTTATCCTCCCCTCTCCCCCCCCACCGCTGAGTGTCTCTCTCCCACCCGGCCTCCCTATAGTCCTGTTATAAGTGAAACCATTCGATATTTTTCTTTTTCTTTCTGGCTTATTTCACTGAGTATGATTCCTTCTAATTCCATCCATGTCGCTGCAAATTGCATGTGTTTATCTTCTTTCCATGCTGAATAGTACTCCATTGTGTATATGTACCACATCTTCTGGATCCAATCATCTATTTTTGGACATCTGGGTTGCTTCCATACCTTTGCTATTGTGAATAGTGCCGCAATGAACATACGGGTGCATGTATCCTTTCGGATTAGTGTTT
>PVIJ01008928.1:0-44552 GCA_004024925.1 Scalopus aquaticus | reverse complement strand
GTAAATTCCCAAAAGTGGTATTGCTGGGTCGTATGGGAGCTCCATGTTTAGCAATTTGAGGAATCTCCATACAGCTTTCCATAGTGGTTGGACCAGTTCACATTCCCACCAGCAGTGTAGAAGAGTTCCTTTTTCTCCACATCCTTTCCAGCATTTGTTGTTGCTTGTATTTTTAATGTGTGCCATCCTCTCAGGTGTGAGGTGGTTAAAATACCATTCTTAGGCCAATGATTCTCAAGGTTATATCTTCAGTCCCTGAATTTCCCCCCGAACTCTAGATTTATTGTAACTGTCTACTCAGTAGCTCCATTTGTTTTGCAGTTTAAAAGGACAGGTTTATTAGAAAAAAGAAAGACAGTAGTTCCATTTGGATGTTTGATAGGCAGTAGACAATTAAAATGAGCATAAATGGTGACCTCTCAACTTATTACCACATATCTGCCTCCCACTTCCCCATTCCCACATTCCCCTTGGATTTATCTGTTTCAACATTTGTTATCCTCAACCCAATTATAAGAACCAAAAGGTCAGGAGTTATCCTTGAATCCTCTAATCCTCTCATATCCCAATCAATAAGTTCGACTGGCTCTACCTCCAAAATAGATCCTAATGACTAACCTGACACTCCTTACCTCTTGCCTCACTGCTCTTCCTGTATCCAGCCTGGATGTCCCTAAGTTCATTGCCCATGCAGTAATTGAAGTGATATTAAATCACAAATCAGATTACCCTACCTCTGATTAAAACTCTGCAGTATCTCCCATTGAAGTGAGAATAAATCTTGCCTTTGCTTAGAAACCCTTCAACTGTTTACCTCTCCTGTATGAGTCTCCCTTCCAGCAAAGGAAGTCTTTCCATTCCTAAGAGGTAAGAACTGGCATGGTCAGTACTCTTCTAGTGACTGCACTAGATGTTCTTTTTGCTTGGGATGCTGTCTCCTTGACTTTGGCTGGCTCCTTTTTGTCATTCAGATCTTTGCTTAATTGTTATCTCAGAGAGAAATTCCCTGACCACCCAGTCTAAAATAGCCACCTGGTCCATATGTTTATAATCTTACTTTAATATTCTGTGAAGTATCCATCACCTCCTGATTCTTCTAAAAATTTATCATAGTTGTTTGTCTTCTACATTAGGAAGTAAACTCAATGACAGCAGGAACTCTGCTTTGTTCTTCACTAAGTTCTGCATATACAACAGTGCCTGGCACATAAAAGCAACATAATAATTACTGTATGAATGAATAGATTTACTTCCATAAATATTTAATATCTACTCCCCCTCAGTGAAAATAACATAGCCAAGACTCACCTCTTAAAGGGCATGAGCATGAATTATGAAAGGCTATTATTTTTCAAGTGGAAGCCCTGCTTTAGAAACCAGGAATGAGAAGTATTTGTACTGCCACTGAAGAATTAAAGAGATTCAGTTGTGAGGTACTATATAAAACATAAAATCTAGTTGGAAACTTTTAAAGGAAGAACCATCAACCACTTCCTTCAGGTACTTTAAAAAAGGTTATCATTTTTTTTTTTTACATCATAGAAGTAATATATGTAGGCTATGATTCGCAGGAGGTCTGGCCCACCTGCTCTTTTCTTTCCTCCTCTTCCCTCTCTGTAAATGTCATACAGAAGCAGTCGAATGGGCACTTGAAAGAACAGACAACATTTTTGGAGAGCTTACTATGTGCTAGACTCTAAGATACCTAATGGACTAACTCATTTAATCATCACAGCAGTCCTACGAGGATAGAACAATTATAATTCCCATTTTATACATGTTAGACACAGAATGGTAAAGTAATCTGCCTGGGTCACACAGTTAATAAGTATTAGAGCAGGGCAAGCTGACTTCCAATGCCCAAGCCTTTAATCATCTACCAGGCTATGCTGAGGGATGGCATTTTAGTATCTGAACATTTGTCCCCACTGTGGACCTCTTTGAGACTACAGAGGTGGGCAAGTAAAGGAAAATACATAGGGGCTGTGGAGTTGTCAAGCTGATAACCCAAAGGTTTTCTTTTTTTGTACCATGGACATTTTGGGGAGTTAGGTGAAGCCTATAGATGCCTTTTTCAGCATAATGTTTTTATATATAAAACCGTAATACAGTTGGAAGTTAATTATATTGAAATATAGTTCTTGGGGCCTCCCTGGTAGTACAGGGGTTAAAGTCTCAGCACTATCAAGCTATTGTCAGCCACTGTGGCCTGAGTTTGATCCACATGGTGCAGCAGACCCCTCCTGTCTCGCCCGCTGCTCCCCTCAGCAGTGTATTTCTAGATCTGCCTGTTCTGATCCCCACTCTGTCTCTGGTGAATCCTCTCACCCCCCACACACACCTCTGGCCTACACCCCAGTTCTTGTATGCACAAATAAATAAAAAATAAATCTTAAAAAAAAAAAAGAAATGCAGTTCTCAAAATGCTAAATCATTTGCTATAGTAATATATATGTTTATCAATTTACTGAATAATAAATAAGATCTAATGGTAAATCTAGTGTCTACCATAATTTTGCAGTTTTATGAGCATAAATGACATTTCAAGATATTTTAAACTGCCATAATGTGCTAGAAGTATTATCTACTGGGATATCTATTGGTGACAAAGTCACAGATACTGCTAATATTACTATGACTTGTTATCTACATTCATATGAAAGAATTACTAAACATCTGTCAGAGGTTAGTAAAAAGAAATGTGACTTTTTTTCCCACCCGAGTTTATAGGCTCCCTGAAGTCTGTCCATGGATTTCTTTGGAGGGATGGAGAGATTTTGAACCTCAGATTAAGAATCCCTGCCAGCCAAACCTAGGAGTAGTTCTGGGTATATTGTGGTTCCCCAGTGTCTGGATTAGAAGTGGGTAAAGAAGAGGCCCAGGCAATTGAGTAGGAATTTCTGAAAGGGATTCAGTGATGTGGAGTCATTATTCCTTCCCATAAGCCTGTTGATTGACAGTGGGAAATTAAATGAATTAAAATTTGTTCTGTGATAGCTGAGAATAATTCCTCAAATATGTCTCAAACATTTGCTAAAATGTTGTACATTATTTTTACAGATTTTAAAAATGAAGACACGATTGCAAACTAGTCCAATCACTATGGAAAGCTGTATGGCGATTCCTCAAACTGCTAAAAATGGAGCTTCCATATGACCCAGCAATACCATTCCTGGGAATCTACCCAAAGGACACAAAAACAATAATCCAAAAGGATACATGCACCCGTATGTTTATTGCAGCACTGTTTACATTAGCTAAGGTATGGAAACAACCCAGATGCCCAAAAATAAATGACTAGATCAAGAAGATGTGGTACATATACACAATGGAATACTATTCAGCATTCAAAAATGATAAACACATGCAATTTGCAGCAACATGGCTGGAACTAGAAGGAATCATGCTCAGTGAAATAAGCCAGAAAGAAAGAGAAAAATATCCAATAGTTTCACTTATTACAGGAATATAGGGATGATATGAGAGAGATACCCAGGAGGGAGGGAGAGGATAAGGGCTCAAAATGGGGTAGAAAAGGGCACAAGGGACCATGGTGATGGGTCATGGGTGAATTGGTGGTGGGTTACCCAAGGGGAATACAAAATGTAAAAGATATCAATAACAATAAAAAAATTTAAAAAAAATAAAAATGAAGACAAACTCAGAGATTTAGACTTTGGTGTCTATTTTGGTACCTTGGTACTAATGAGAGACAGCTCCCTGGGCAGGATCTGCCTCTGACAACAGCGAGCCTTCCTCATTCTGCAACATTCTGCTCCCCAGGAACTTCTGAAGTGGTTGGCAGACAACAATATGGAGATCAGAGGATAATTTCAGAGCATGTGTGAGATAACCCAAGGTGTCCTAACATGAAGGGGACACAAACCAAGTAGTAACATAAATATGGCCTTATTTGTCACTGAAATCTGATTAGTCAGAGTAAACTTGAGTTGTACTAATACAGAAACCGCATTTTCATGCTACTAGGAAGATTTATAATAATAGCAATAATAACTAACACCAATTGATTGGTTATATGGGCCAGGTACTGTTTGAATCACTTCATATATATTAACATATTTTATTCTTAGGGCAAACTTATGAGGTAAGTGAGATCAAGATCTCCACTTTATAGGTAAAGAATCTGAATTACAGAGAAGTAGAAGTTAATTCTTGACTGGACTGAAATGCTATATTTGGTACACAGCTACTGTAACAATAAACTCTAAAATCTCAGTGGTTTAACATAATAGAAAGTTATTTTTCTCTTGTATAAGCCCAATAAGAGGTTAGCTGTGCAGAGCCATAAATTGGTGGAATCCAAGGTCACTCTGAGTTTCTAACACTAGCCTGAAGATGAAAAACATCCAATTCCACTGGTGAGAACTTACTGTGGGCATCTAACTGCAAGGGAGGCCAGGAAATGTAGTTGAATTGTGGACTCGGGGGGAAAGGAAATGGATTTGATAACCAGCTAGTCGGTCTTTGTCATGTCAAATGAACTTGGTATATGGTCTTTTTTTTAAGAAGAAAAATATATTATTTGTCTCAATACTAGGAATATGGTATTATTGACACTCAACACATTTGTGTTTGTTTTTTTCTTAAGCACTAGTCGTTCTAATATTTGTCCTCCAACACATGCTACAAACCCCTCCAATCCTTGCCTTTTTTTAAAAAAAAAAAAGATCTTCCCCCAGTGTTTCTGCTCATGATCATATTTTCTTCCAAGAGCCTCAGAACTTGCTGCTCCCTCAACCAGATGTTTTCTCAGAGATTCCTGACCCCCATTGCCTCTAAAGCTGATGTTTGTTCCCTGCTCATCCCACTCTGTGATTCTTTCACACGGGTGCTGCTTCTTTGTCTTCTTAGCACTATCTTCTCTTGCTAATTATCTGTCTCTTCCACTAGAGGGTGAACTCCAGGAATGAAGGTACTGTGTTTGCTTCATCTATCTTAAGATGAATGAATAAACATTTCAGTCCCAAAACTGCAGAAAGTCTCTTCTGACTTTTCTATACCCCAAGTAGTACCCATTTCTGAACCCTGAAATTACTCTTGTTTGACCGTAATCACTCACCACATGCAAAGGCTTTGATTCCTCTTTGCTTCATGTTTCAGGATGGATTTGAGACAGGAAGGGTCCTGGGACAAGGACAGGACTCAAGCACAAAATTTTGCCATTTCCTCTGGCTGTCAAACAAGAGGTTAAAAAACCTGATGAGTCTAGGCCTGAATACCTGCTGCCATAAATTTCCTTGGCTCATTGTTTTTGTTTTGCTTTTCCTACTTCTGAGCTATCTTTCTACAGCTTATCAAGCTGGCTGCTATGGGGAAAAGGGAGTTGCAGACCCAGAAGAAAGAGTCACAGACCTTGAGACCAGACCAGATCAAACTGTCACTGCGGGCACACAGTCTCCAAGAGATACTCGCCTTGGAGATGGTCACGAGCCCTGCATCGTCCCCAAGCTAGTTGATCGGTGCTTACAACAGTCAACAACAAATGGACTTTAGCCAAGTCTACTGTCTTTGCTTTCTCAGCTAATAAATTGTAATTATTTTGTTCTCAAACCTCAGACCTAAAACCTATGTAGACTCCTATCCCCAGCACCTTCCAAGTCTCTCATGCCCTGAGAGGTCTCCCCAGAGCACTCTTTCTTACCTTTTTTGCTAATCAATAAAAGCTGACTCTTTGCCTGTCCTCACCAGTGTCTGTGGAATCCTCTTTTCAATATTGACCAGAGGGTCTCAGGAGCCCTTTCCTGGGCTTGGGAGAAGGACCCCTCAGTCCAATCCTCCCACCTGTATTGGGTGGAGTAGTTGGGCAGTGGCTGGTTGGCTCCAAGTTTATTTGCATGTGTTGCTGGAGGGTGGGCTGAGGGACTCCCTGCTCCCAACAACATGGTCCCACTTCCACTGCTCCCCCTGCCTTCCCCACACTTCTAACACCCTCCCTTGCCTGGTGATAGATTTCCTCAGTCACATTATGAGTTTTTAGTTATTTGACTAATGAATTAGAGGAACACTGAAGGTACAGCCAGCAGTATCTGGATTTCAGTAAGGCATTCAAGTAGTCTCCTGTGATATTCATGATGACAATGACAACAAAAGGCAAGAAGGGGAGATAAAAAAGGCATTTAAATTTGTTGAGAACTGCTTAAATTTGGCAAAACAAGAACCAGTGAATACAAATAAAGGGAGACATATTTCAGTTCATTTTGGGCAAAGAGGATAAACCATAAGTAGAACCAGTTTCCTTAAAAGGATCATTTACTCAAAATGTATTGAGCACAATTTATGTGCCAGGCATAATCCTGGGCACTAGAGAATATCTCTTTTCTCATGATGCTGACAGCCTAGTGCAGGCTGGGAACTTTATCTCAGAAAATGTTCTAATAGGCCTGGAATCAAGGATTCCAGTTTGGGGTAGAAATAAAACTGAAGCGTAGAAATGGAAGTAAGTGAAGGGTTAAGGGTTTACTGTCTTTTATGCCCCACAGATCCTTGGGGGAAGGAACACTGTAGTGTTTTTGGGTTCTCCAGGGCCCTGACTGGAGGACATTTAGTTTGATGGGATTATATCAAACTAAAAAGCTGCTACACCAGGGAAAGAAATTACCAAAAACCAAAAGACACCCTACTGAGTAGGAGGAAATACTTGCACACAATACATCTGACAAGGGGCTGATATCCAGGATCTACAAAATAACCCACACAACTTAAAAAAAAGTAAACAAATAACCCAACTTAAACATGGACTGAAGAGTTAAACAGATACTTTCCCAAAGCATATAGATGACCAACAGGCACAGGAAAAAATGTTTATCATCACTCACTATCAGGGAAGTGCAAATCAAAACCATAGAGAGGTACTATCTCACACTGAAGAGAATGGCCAGTATCAAAAAGACCAGAAACAGTAAGCGGTGGCAAAGATGTGGAGAAAGGGAACTCTTGTACACTGTTGGTGGGAAGGTAGATTGGTCCAGCCCCTAGGGAGAACAATATGGATGTTTCTCAAAAAATTAAAAATAGGTCTACTTTATGATCCAGCAATCCCACTCCTAGATACCTACCCAACAGGTGCAAAACACTAACATGAAGGAATAGAGGCACTCTGTTCAATGCAGCACTATTCACAATAGCCAGGTTAAGGAGACAACATAAGTGCCAATGACAGATGAGTGAATTAAGAAGATGTGGTATACAATGCAATACTAATCAGCTATTTTAAAAAGATGAAATCTTGCCATTTACGACAATATGGACAGAACTAGAGAGAGCTGTGCTAAATGAAATAAGGCAGAAGGAGAAAGACAAATACTGGATGATTTCATTCATATGTGGACTTTAGAGAAACAAAACAAAGAAACGGAAAACTAAACCGAAACAAGCCCTAGAAACCTGACTCTACTGAAGTGGGGGAGGGTTGGGACCAGGGAACTAGGGGGGAGGAGGCCCAATGAAATAAGGTGAAGGATTATGAGTGCTTTGGTGGTGGAAATGGTGTTGTAATATACACCTGAAGAAGTATGAACCTGTACCCCCAAATTATATACAATGTTCTAAACCATTATTACCTCATCAAAAATAATACCACAAAAGTTGGACAGATACTCAGGACTTCCTGTAGTCCTAGACTTAGATTTCAAAACCACACCTCTCTCTCCAAATACATGACCTAACTGCAATTGTCATGTAAACAGTCATTAAAGGAATGTTGGAATGTCATTGCTACAATTATGCAATCTGTAATAATAATCTTAATGAAAGCTCTTGGTACTAGTTAATGTATACAAGTTTTGTTTCCTCTGTCTTTACACAACTTGCTTTTTAAAGCAGCATTTCACTTTAGATCCAGCAGGGGGAGTCAGGCCCACACAGATTAAAAGTGCACTCCCCAGCTCACCCCACCCCAAACAAAAATATTCTCTAAAAATGTGTGTTCCTTTCCAAAGTTTTCTTTTTCCACCTTCCTTTAGTGTCCCTGAACAGTTCTTTCTTTCCTCTCTATCTGAAACTTTAGGGCACGAAAGTGAACTTAAAAGAAGTCACAACAGAAAACTTTCAATTTTGGAGTTCCTTTGAAGGCATAGAATGTCAGTGTTATATTTCCCGTTTATTTGGACAAGCATGAATTGTTGTCTACCCTGCCTGCTGCTCTGGGATAGTTCAGGAAGGGAAACATTTAAGGAGGAAAGAGTAAGGTCATAGATGGGGCAACGAAGAGGAGAGAGCAGCCACCTTCAGAGGGGAAGAGATCTTTGAATTGGACCTTGAAGGACAGTTGGCATTCCTCTGTCAATCATGGCGTAAGTTAGCATTCCAGACTGGAAATATAAACAGAAAATGACAGATGCGGTAGAATATAAGTGGGGTTTATATCAACTATGTTGGTTAGAAGTTAACAGTAATAATATTTGTATTTGTATTTGTATCATACAAATTTATATCTAATATTCAATAAACACTTAAATAGCACTTAATATGTGCCAAATGCAGTTGTAAATACAAGTATTCACTAATTTATTAACTGATTTAATCCTCACACCATCTTCATTTTTTTTTTAAAGATTTATTTATTTATACATACAAGCTGGAGTACAGGCCAGAGGTGTGGGGCGGCGAGAGGTTCACCAGAGACAAAGTGAGGAGCAGAACAGGCAGATCAGAAATACACTGCTGAGGGGAGCAGCGGGCGAGGCAGGAGAGGTCTGCTGCACCATGTGGGATTCTCCCCAGCTGGGCGTCCAACTCGCATCTCACACTGCCAACAGCTCCACAGGGCAGTGCTCAACCACTGTGCCACCAGGGAGACCCTATCTTCATTTTTTAAATGAAACTAAAGAAAAGTGGGCCCCCTGGTGGCGCAATGGGTTAAGTCTCAGCCTATGAAGTTATCTGCAGCCACTGCAGCATGAGTTCCTTCCAGGGAGCTTCCCACATGGCGCAACAGACCTCTCCTGCCTCGCCTGCTGCTCCCCTCAGCAGTGTACTTCAGTTGATCTGCCTGTTCTGCTCCCTGTTCTGTCTCTGGTGAATCCTCTCACCACCCCACACCTCTGGCCTACATCCCAGTTCTTGTATGCATAAATAAATAAACCTTTAAAAAAAAAAGAAAAGTGAGGTTAAATCATCTATCCAATGCCACATAACTTGAGAGGGTTGGAACCAGTATTTGAGCCTTAAGTCTGTAACTAATCTAAATATTTGACTTGCATTATTTCTTTTAATTCTCACAATTTTCAGAGAGTGGCACCATCACTACACCCATTTTCAGATGAGAAACAAAATACAAGGTTAAGTAAATGGCTGAGGTCACATGACTACTAAATGATGGTGATTTAGACCCAACCAGTATGACATCAGAGCCCATCTTTTTTGTTGTTTGTTTCTTCTTGTTTTTAAAAATTCTTATAATATTGAATACATTCAACAGTTCAAAATTTAAAAGACCTAAAAGAATATATGATGAAAATTCTCTTTCTGTATCTGATACCAGTTACCCAGTTCTCTCCTTACAAATCAATGTTATTCGTTTGTTATATATCCTTATATAGGTAAACAAAACACATGTTATTTCCCTTCTATTATATATGAAACGTATGAAGTATACACATTGTTCTACATTTGCTTTTTAAACCTAATGCTATTTCTTAATGACTGCTTAGTATTTCTGTATATGGATTCACTACATTTTGTTTAACCAGATCCTTATTGTTATAGGTGGTTCCCAATCTTTTGCTTTCATAAACAATGAATAGCTATGAATGGACAGTTGTATACTTGTCATGTCCCACAAGTGGAAGCCTATCTGTGATAAATTCCTAGAATGTATTTAATGGTCAAAGATATCTGAATCTGTCATTTTTATAAAAGTTTTCAAGTTGCTCTCTGTAGAGGCAGTACTGGAATGTATGCCCTCCTGCCATGTTAGAGTGAACTGTTTCCCTGTTACTTCACCATCACATTATATCAAGTGAATAACTGTTAGCTCAGTGGAAGTTTAATTTACATTTAATTTAATTTAATTTTGCATTTCAGGTTTAATTACAATACTGAATGTCATTCAGTATTTTTTTTTTGTGGACTGTTTGATCAGAACCTTTGTTCATTTTTCTGTTGTGTTTTTGGGGTGTTTTTTTTTAGATTTGTTTTTTATTGTAGAACACACATATCAGGGCAAAGTGCTATACATACAGCTACAAATAATTTTTGGGAAAAACTGTGTAAAAAAATAAAACTGAAGATTTCTGTTGCTGAACTGTGAAGGCACATAACTAAGGCGGGACTTCTAAAATACGGCTTGAAGGCTGTGGTCAGAAGCCATTTTTGCTGGCTACAAGCAGGGTCTCTGGAAGCAGAGGGAGAATACAGTGCTTCTTAAAATTGAAGGTGTTTATATTCGAGATGAAACTGAATTCTACCTAGGCAAGAAATGTGCTTAAGTGTACAAGGCAAAGAACAACACAGTGACTCCTGGTGGCAAAACGAATAAAACTAGAGAAATCTGGGAAAGGTACCTGGTGCCCATGGAAACAGTGACGTGGTTCATGCCAAATTCCAAAGCAACCTTCCAGCTAAGGCCACAGGACACAGAATCCATATGATGCTGTGCCCCTCAAGGATTTAAATTAAAGTGGATTTGTCTTCTTGTATTTTGTCAGAAAATAAAATAAATCTACAACTGCTGCAGTACCTCCTTGAGGAATCTGTCCTGGCAGAGCAGTTCTGGGCCCTGCAAGGGGCTTCTTGAGGGTGGCTACTCCAGACTTCTGCAGCCTTACGTCTGGGATGAGACCTAAGAATATATATATATATATATACTCTAGATCCTAGTCAAAAACCTATGTGTGACTTTTCAGGCTTGACTACACAAAAGCTTTACTTGGCAGGCCTCCTGAGGAAATGCTGCCGCCGCCAGATTTGCTGCAGAATCAGTGGTCTTGCGGTTTCTGAAAGGAGTTTCAGTCAAACACAGGCTAGCAGGGGCTAAGCATATATCTATTTTTTAGAACAAGAGCCTTCTTTGGGTGGTTTCTTTATCTAGAACTTTCTACAGAGGTCTCTCCTGAGCCTTCCTTAATGGCAGGGGGAGAGGAAAGTATGAAACCTTGAAGACACTTACCCCCTTTGACTCAGTAGCAGTACTTTTCCACTCTGACTCAGGACTCAGTGCTTTTCCATTCCTAGACCTCCTTCAAAATGCCCCATCCAACTCCTACGTCTGTGCTGATCCACCTGACCTGGAATGTTCCATGGGGAAAATTGCTGCAGGACAGTTAGAACTTTCTCTGTTTTTAGCCTCTTACTTTTAGCCACTTACTTGTAAGTGGTTAAAAGCCTGAATATTAGTTTCATTTTGGGCCTGGTGTTTTAATCACGTACTCTGAACATCTGGCAGCTCAGCTTCTCCAGCTCGGCTGAGCCTTTTACTACACACAAATACATCAACACACACACACAAGGTCAAAACAGATGATATGAACAGAAAGCTAAGAGGATGACCAACCACAGGGTCAAGAGGGTTTGAAGGACATGGGATTTACACTCTGAAACCAAGTTTGCTAAGTATTTGCTGGGTTTTAGCTATAACTGATTTTGCTAAGTATTTGCAGGTTTTTAAAACTGAATCGCAACTTGAGAACCCCTTCAGTACTGGGGCAAACCAGAACAGTTAGTGACTCTGTGAGACATTAGACACTTAAATAACGAACATAACAACCCTTGACTTCTGCAATCCAATGGGCGTATGAAAGGGAGACTCAGAAAATTATAAAGCAGAAAAGTGTGACAAACAATAACAAATGAACAAACAAAACAAAACAAAAATGAACTCTTAAAAACTGTAAGAACAAAACAGTGGTTACCAGAAGGGGAAGGGGAAGGAGAAGTGGAGGTGGGTGGGTGAAAGGGGTTAGTGCATGGTGGTGGGTGGAAACGACTTCTGGTGGTGAACATAAAGTAGTATATACAGACGTTGGCTTATAAGGCTGTGTACTTGAAATCTGTATAGTGCTATAAGTCAATGTTACTTTAACTAAAAAAAAAAGTCTAAAACAAAACAGAAAAAAAAAGTACAAACAATGGGTATGGGAATCGGGAGGAGATGGTGGTAGGGAATCAAAGAAACATTATCAAAGCAGAAAGGGTTAACCAGAAAATTATTAAAGTGGATATGACTTGAAAGATGGGGCATTCTTAAATATCCTTCAGTCCATTCTATGTTCAATGGAAAAATTGTTATAAACATTTAGAATACTTTATAAAGGAATTTACAGTTTGACACCTAATGAAAAAAGGTGTATACTTAGACACACTGAACAAATTAAACATGTTCACATAATTATATTGGGAGATGGAAGGAATAGAAGAATAGAGTGGTTGAGGAATGCTAAAATTTTGTCTGCCATAATTACAGAATATTAAAAATAAAATATTAATAATTCAATAGACAAAAAAATTAGCATTTTGTTTAGGTAAGCACAAGGACCAGAACAACTAAAATTTTGAAAAATCTGCCTCTGGGAAGCAGAAGAATGGGATGGGATAGGGGTGAGGACATTTTAAGTCTTTTAGAACTGTATTATCTGACATTTTAACCTTATGCAGGTTTTAATTGAATTTTTAAAAAAATGAATCACACAACCACAACAATATACTACCTCATAGCCCTTAGGATACTACTATAAAATAAACAAAACAAACTAAAAAATAAATAACAAGTGTTGATAAGGAGGGGGAGAAATTGAAACCCTTGTGCATAGCTAATAAGAATACAAAATGGAGGGTCTCCCTAGTGGCACAAGGGGCTAAATCTCAGCCTATGAAGCAATCCGCAGCGAGTTCATTACCCAGCCATGGAGCTTCCCACATGACGCAGCAGACCTCTCCTGACTTGCCCACTGCTCCCCTCAGCAGTATATTTCAATCTGCCTGTTCTGCTCCCCATTCTGTCTCTGTTGAATCCTCTCACGACCCCCACACCTCTGGCTTACACCCCAACTCTTGCACGCATAAATCTTTAAAAAATAAATCTTTAAATAATAAATAAATAATAAATAAATCTTTATTATTTAAATAAATCTTTAAATAATAAATAAATCTTTAAAAAAAAAAGAATGCAAAATGGTGCAGCCACTATGGAAAACACTAGGAAGTTTCAAAATAAAAAACAAACAAACAAAAATTAGAACTACCATATAATTTAGCAATTCCATTTTTGGATATATACTTAAAAGAACTGAAATGTCAGCACTGTAGACCCATGTTCATAACAGCATTATTCACAATAGCCAAACAATGGGAGAACCCAAGTTTCATCAATAGATGAATAGATAAACAAAATCTGATATATACATCCAATGGAATATTAGAGCGTTAATAAGCAAAGAGTTGGCAGCTCTTGTCCCAAGACTGTCCACCATGACTATGCAGGTGTTTCTTTTCAAAAACCTGTCCCTTCCAGGGGTAGCTCTTTCTGTCTGGTTGTGTCTGTGCAAGCATCCGTTCCTTTCCTGTATGTAACAAACCTGCCCTTTTGGATATATTTAAAAAAACAAAAAAGCAAAGAGTTTCTGGTACCGTTGTTGTAACTGACAAATCCTGAGGGTATTACATTAAGTGAAATAAACTACAAAAAGACAAACACCAATGTAGTAACACAACCTAAAGGGGGAGATCTTTACCTTTAAAATACAAGCAGTGTAAACCAAAGTTACTTCAATTAAAAAAAAAAAAAGAAGACAAATGCTGTATGAATTAATTTATGTGAGGTACCTAGAGTAATAAAATTCTCAGCGCTGCAGTAGAAGGATGATTACGACAGACTGGGGGATGGAACGACTGGGAAGCTGTTTAATAGGCTAGAGTTCCAACTCTGCAAGATAAAAAGCATTCTGGAGATTGGTTGCATGACATTGTGAATGGACTTAATGCCACTGAATTGTACATTTAAATATGGTTAAGTGGGTAAATTTCAACTTGCATGTATTTTGTCTCGATTAAAATTTTTTTAATTAATCAAAGTAAAACTGCGTATGATTATAACACATGCTCTGCTTTTATAATCTTTTATGGAGTGTAATAATCCTTGACTCAGCAATGCAACTGCACATTTTAGGGTGTCCGCATTTAAAATAGGAAGCCAGTTAGTTCTAATCATCCTTAAATGTGAAGTGGAGCAGTGGCACTAATCCCTAGAAGTGTCTTGGCATCAAGCTAAATTCAATGTATAATTATCTGATGTATACTTTCAATATTTATTCACAAATATTTATTGAGCACTAACCATGTGCCAGGCACTGTGCTAGACACTAAAACTACCTTATCATTCAAGAGCCCAGCTCAGGAAGAGAAAGGGATTGAGGCAGGAAGAGCAGCAGCTGAGTGCCTAACTTAGCGCCAAGCACAATGTTAACTCTATGTACAGACAGTTCCAGAATTATGACTGTAGGACTTTACAACAGTGTGAAAACAATACATACCCAGTAGAAACCCTACTCTGAATGTTGATCTCGGCCCCCAGCTACTGTTACACAATATAGTCTCATGATGCTGGGCAGTGGATAGGCAACTGATTCTCTACAGGGGATGGCATTCAAAAATTATATGAGCTATTTAATACTTGATTCTAACATAGGTTTTGTGTTAGATGATTTTGCCCAGCTGCAGGCTAATGTAAGTATTCTAAGCATGTTTAAGGTAGCCTAGGCTAAGCTATGATGTTTTGTATGTTAAATGTGATAAATATAAATTAATTAAAGAATTAAAGAATTAAATTCATGATTTCCTGTTTTCTTGGAGCTGTTCCTCCGGGGGCCTTTGGATTTCACGAGCCTCCAGTCCCAGTGGATTGCTTCTAAGGACTTTCTTTCCAATTTCCTCTGGGAGTTGGAATTCCAGCAACTTTAAAAAATTCTAAGCAAATTAAATTTCATGTGAAAACCAATGTCTGATATTAGTTAGCCTGGATGCATGTTACTTGAGGTGCTTGGATAGTGAGTTCTAGCCTCCATTTCTTTTGTTTTATCCTCTTTGCCCCACAACATAGCTGTTCGTCACAGAGAGTGCTATTGCCTAGGGCTCTAAGGGTTACATAAGGACAGTAAGAACAGATGAAGAAATATCTAGAGGAAAATATACAATGTGCTTGTTACAAAGAAGTTGGAAAACACAAAAATGTGACAAGAATGAGGGAGAACAATCCCAGCTCTCTTGTATTCTCACAACCAAAGACAGCACTTATTTACATTTTTGTCTATTTTTATCCCACTTTTTTCCCTAAGACTGGATTTCTGTTGTTGTTGTTGTGACCATGTCCTATATCTAATTTATCTCTGGAATTTTTAATAACATGTCATGTTACTGTTTTCCTAAGGACTTGTAAATTATTCAAAGACTCCCATTTGTAATATTTAATAATAACTAAATGGGCGGCTTCATAGCCCAGCTGAAGCACCATAATTAATAGATCTTCTGTTACTGCATCTTTAGGTTGCTACCAATTTTCCAGCATTATAAATAATGTTTTGGTAAATATTTTGTCATAAACCTTTTTATATATTTGCAATTTTTCCCTTCAGACAGATTTTTTGCTAAGTGAAAGGATATGAACATTTTTTTTAATGCTTGTTTTTTTTTTTAAAGATTTATTCATACAAGCTGGGGCACAGGCCAGAGGCGTGGGGTGGCGAGAGGGCTCACCAGAGACAGAGTGGGGAGCAGAACAGGCAGATCAGAAATACACTGCTGAGGGGAGCAGCGGGCGAGGCAGGAGAGGTCTGCCGCACCATGTGGGATTCTCCCGGGCTGGGCGTCGAACCCGCATCACGAGCCGCCGACAGCTCCACAGTGCAGGGCTCAACCGCTGCGCCACCGGGGAGGCCCAGGATATGAACATTTTTAAGGCTTAAAGTTTTTTTTCCTATTTTTTTTCAAAGATGTATATTCAGAGACTGACATTCATAACTAAATGATCATGATACATGGCATACTACTTGCTGGCTACATTTGAATGCAGCTAGGCATCTCTGACAGGAAATGAGGATTAGATTGCTAACCAGATTTCATCATGTGCTGTTCAGGACAGAGGAGAAAGATCAGAATTCTTCAGTGATATCCAAGACAAAATGGTTCAGAAAGGCTAAGATAGGATAAATACATGTTTATTCATCCTCACAATTCAGAGGTGCTCTGTCCTTTGGTACATCACAAAGCAAACTGCCTATATCTGACCTTATCTTTATAGTCTCCCACCCTCTTTTCCCTTGTTTTCCTTTCTTCTTTCTTTCTACCACACATTGAACATCATCATGTTAATGGAAATTCTAAAAGATACAACACCTAGAGGGTATGCTAAAATTTTATTAATCAGAGTTCTGATTTCAACATTAGCTTGGGTCTTAAACCCTTCACCATTCAGGTTGCATGACTGGTTCTAACAAAAGGAAGGACTTCTCCTTGAGTAATAGTTTCTTTCCTGGTTGCAACCTCACAATAAATGTATAGTGTATTTCTTTGAAAGTAAGCTTTCTGTTTATTCACCTTTATTTTCCAACTTGGAGCATCCTTGTTTTCTAGGCAGTGTAGGCTTTCAATAAATGGAGTATCATACAAGAGGATCTATTTTTATATCCTAGACCAGGAGAAACAACTTGTTTGATCTAGGAAGGATATCTCTATGGAAAGAAACCATTTATTGAGTGCACACTGTATCCATGTACCATGTTAATCTCTTTACAAACATGATCTCACTTAATTCTTTTTTAAAAGATTTATTTATTTATGCATACAAGAGTGGGGGTGCAGGCCAGAGATGTGGGGGGTGAGAGGATTCACCAGAGACAGAGTGGGGAGCAGAATAGGCTGATTGACTGAAATACACTGCTGAGGGGAGCAGTGGGCAAGGCAGGAGAGGTCTGCTGTGCCATGTGGGTTATCTCCCTGGCTGGGGCTCGAACTCGTGCTGCAGTGGCTGGCGTTAGCTTCATAGGCTGAAACTTAACCCCTTGTGCCACCAGGGAGGCCCCTTACTTAATTCTTAACCCTTTATAGTAGGTACTATTAAACATCCCCAGTTTACAGTTGGTTAAATGAGGTATAAGAGGTCAGTGACAGTGTGAAAATAAATACTAAGAGGCATAGATGGAATACAAGAAAGTAAAACTCCACTATTCATCACTTGATACAGATTAAGGCAGTTGCAAAGTTGGCAAGAACTATTGAAAAGGTGCGTGCACTTGTAATCTTGAGAAATATTGCCAAATTGTCCTCCGGTGGAGGTATCAGTGGAGTAAGCAAGCATCAGTTTTCCCACAGCCTCACCAACAGTGTGTTATCAAACGTTCCGGTTTTTGCTAAATCAGATGGTGGAAGATAATATTTCCATGGTTCTTTTAATTTGCGCATCTATTATTATGAGTCAGGATGAATTTTCTTTAAATACTTATTTTTAGAGCATTTATGAGTTCGCAGTAGAATTGAGAAATACAGAGATTTCCTATATATTCCTGTCCCCACACACACAGAGTCTCCCCCACTACCAATATCTTGCACTTGAGTGATAAATTTGTTAAATCAACGAATCTAGATTGGCACATTATCACCCAAAGTCTCTACATTACCAAGAGTCTACTCTTGGTGTTGTACAGCTTATAGATTTAGATAAATTTATAATGATATGTGTCCCCATTATAGCAACAGAGTAGTTTCACTGCCCTAAAAAAAAATGCTGTATTCTCCCAATTCATTCCTTCTACCCACCTTAATCCCTGACCACTACTGATTTTTTTTACTCTCTCTGTGGTTTTGTCTTTTCTAGAAAGCAATGTAGTTGGAATCATACTATATGTGGCCTTTTTAGATTGACTTCTTTCTGTTGGTAATATGCACTTAAGGTTTCTCCATGTCTTTTCAGGCCTGAATAGCTCATTTCTCTCTAGTGCTGAACAATATTCCAATGTATCAGTGTACTGTGTTTCATGTATCCGCTCCTCTGTTGAGGGATATCTTGGTTGCTTCCATTTTTGGCAATTAGGAATAAAGCTTCTATAATCATCTGTGTATAGGTTTTTGTAAGAATACACGTTTCTAATTCATTGTGATAAATACCAAGGAATACAATTGCTGGATTATATGAAAGAGTAGGTTTAGTTTTGTAAGAAACTGCCATACTGTATTTCAAAAATGGCTGTAATATTTTGCATTCTCACTGCAATAAAGAAGAGTTCCTCTTGCTTCACATCCTGTTCAGCATTTGGTATGGACAGTGTTCTGGATTTCAGCCAGTAGGTGTATAGTAGTATCTCACTGTTTTAATTTGCAATTCCCCCACTCATATATGATGCCAAGCATTTTTCAAATTCTTTTTCATCTTTATATTTTCTTTGGTGAGGTATCTGTTAGGTCTTTAGGTCATTTCTGAACTGGTTTCTTACTGTTGAAATTTTAGGAATTATTTGTATATTGGGGGTAATATTTCTTTATTAGATGTCTTTTGCAAAATTTTTCTCCAGCCTATGGCTTGTTTTCTCATTCTCTCAAAAGAGGAGTCTTTCTTTACATAAGATGAATAGCCATTTCTAGTTCTTTTCTTAGGAGCTATCTGTATAGATCTCTTGGTGCTTCATTTTAGAATCATTTAGTTGTAAGATTTGGGTAAAAATGACCTCTTTCTAGATTTATCAATATGACCACTCACAAATCCCTCCCCACTGGAGTCTCAGATCAACACATTCTTTTTTTTTTAATATATATTTTTATTGTTATTTATGTCTTTTACATTTTGTATTCCCCTTGGGTAGCCCACCACCAATTCACCCGTGATCCATCTCCGTGGTCCCTTGTGTCCTTTTCTATTCCTTTTGTGCGATTTTCCTTCCCTCCCTCCGCCTTCCCCCCCCACCCCCCACTGTCTCTCTCCTATTTGGTTTCCCTATAGTCCTGCTATAAGTGAAACCATTCGATATTTTTCTCTTTCTTTCTGGCTTATTTCACTAAGTATGATCCCCTCTAATTCCATCCATGTTGCTGCAAATTGCATGTGTTTATCTTCTTTCCATGATGAATAGTATTCCATTGTGTATATGTACCACATCTTCTTGGATCAACACATTCTTTTGTATTTAGGTTACCTGGGAAGCTAATGCTGAATGAAATGAAATCTAGCGGCAAAAATTTGTTCTGAAAATTCTTAATTTTTAGACAGATAATGTTTGTAGGCCGTAACCACTTACCTTTCATATCAACTAACTAATAGGAAGCAGACTTTGGGTGTTATATTGAGGTTCATAACAGCTTGAGGTACAGCAGTAGGCGACAGCTCCCTCAACCCATCCACCAACTCTGGCCTTCAAAAAAAAAAAAAAAATCCTTGCACATTCCAGGTCAAGCTGACCCCAACCCTACTAGTTTAGAGATGATTCACTTTCCTTTATCTCATTTGTTCTCACTTGCCCTCTGGGCACCATTATTCCCCTATCCTTCTTGAGGAAAAGGAATGTTATGGCCCAGAGTTTTTGCTTAATACAAACTAGTCAGAACCAGTTCAAGATCCTGTTTGTGAGTCCCTGCTTCCTTAGAACTGACTCATGACATGAAAGCTAGCTTCTCCCAGAAGTGAAGGGGGGAGAGAGAGAGAAGGGAGTGTGAATGAGCAGCCTGAAGATCCAAGGTAATTCTTTCTTGAATCTGCCCATGAATTATTTCCTGTGATGAAGTCAAGAGCCCTCCAGGATCCCTTGGTGGCCTGGGTTTATGAGAGTCAGTTGTTCAACTTTCAGGAATTTTAAGAGCCAGTTGTTAAACAATGCCACCATTAAAAATTAACTTATATAACATGCAGTTAAGTAAATTATATTAGGAACAAAGGCAAAAAAAGTGATCAAAACTCATCACTTTCTTATTTTGGCACATTTTAATATTACCAATGTTCTTGAGGTTATAAACATTATACATACACATATATATGTAGGATGTAGGATGGAAATTTTATGTAACATCATGCAATAACTACACATTTCTTCCCACATGTGCACTCAGTGATGCTGCAAAATTTGCCATGGTAGGAGTATTATCCATACTAATCAGAACTTTCCTCTCTCCCTGCCCAGAAAGTCAGTCGTTAGCCATGAATTGGCACTCCATTCATTGCCCATATGTTGGCTTGAAAGTAGACCAAACAAGTCACTGAAAGAGTTCAGTTAACTTGCTCCAAATTTGCCTAGTCTGCTAATTTAGAGAAAATGCAACCGAAACTGAAGCAGATTTCTTTCCCTACACTGCCCCCCATCCCACACCCCCAATTTCTTTCTTTAAAACTGACTTTGGAGCAGCAGTATTGGCTTACAGGCACTGAATACTGCAGGATGCAAATCAATTCACAGATTTCAAAGGACTTGCTGTTCCCACAGCTTGTGCCATTCTGCTTTCCATCTCCCTGCTTGGATTTCTTATGCCGTTTTCGTGGGAGATATGCCAGAGGCGATCACAGGGGTCCTGACAGCCTCAGCAGCTCAGCTTCAGCAGCTCCCCAGGGGATCGCCTGGCTCTCAACTATTCCAGTCTGTCTAGAGTTCTGAGTCAAGCCAAGTTTGCTAAGTTTGCTAAGGAGACTTAGCAAACTTTCTCCTTTCTTACATTCAAACCTCAAGTGACTACTCTTTGATTGCTTTCCTGAAATATGCAGTTTCTTTTTTTCACATTAAAAAACAAACTTTTGCTTTCTTCCCGATATATTCTATTTGATTAACTTGGGACTTCTTTTGTATTAAAAAATATTTAAAATGATTCTGAAGAAAAAAGAGAACAAATGAAAATGAACCATTCCCACATTTTTTAAAAAGATTTATTTACTTATGCATACAAGCTGGGGTACAGGCCAGAGGCGCAGGGTGGTGAGAGGGCTCACCAGAGACAGAGCGGGGAGCAGAGCAGGCAGATCTACGAAAATACACTGCTGAGAGGAGCACGGGGTGAGGCAGGAGAGGTCAGCAGCGCCATGTGGAAATCTCCCTGGCTGGGAGTCGAACTGGTGTCGCCACTGCCGACAGTTCCACAGCGCAGCACTTAAATGCTGCGCTACAAGGAAGGCCTCCATTCCCACATTTTAACCTGCAGCCCCATACAGTCATTATACCCTTGGACATTTCTTTCAATCTGTCTCTCTTCCAGAATTTGTTCACATGCATAATGGTATTTATATATATGAATAATGATATATATTCTTTTAATAGTCTGCTCTTCTTGTAATTTTATAAGCCTAGTTCTTATGTTAAAGTACAATTTTCATAGACTTAAGAGCATGACTTTCATGCAAATGTGTTGTGATGTGGTCTCCAAGACAACCCGGTGACACCTGCCTCTTCCTTTCCTCTCCTTTGTCGCTCCCTCCCCTTCAGCAGAGCTGCACTTAGTGACTGGCTGCACGTTTCGTGGAGGAAAATCTTCCTCCACTCTCTTAGGTATAGTAATTAAGAGCCTATGAATTAAACTGACAAAAGTGATTTATAGGAGAAAATATATATTTTTAATTCACATGTTGCAGGAGCATGGAGAAGAATGTGACTCAGGGGCAGTTAGAATTTGGGGCTTATGATCTTAATAGGACAAGAGGAGTTAGAGAAAGTGCACTTATGGGAGAACAAATGGCTTTTATAGGAAAGATAATAGGTCCTCAGGAGAAGAGATGGGTGATAGAAAGGTTTTGTGATAATGTCTGTTAGTTAGGTGATCTCTTATCTTGGTGTTGACATCTTTCTCTGGTGATTAAAGGTCTTCCTTGGTTAAGAAACTCCTCAAAGGAAGATTTATGGCAGCTGAGTTCTTTTGGTTGGTTCTGTTTTTTTTTTTTTGGTACATAAGGGGAGTTGGATGTGGGGTAGGGTAGAATGGTGGGGGTTGGGAAGATCTCTTCTTGCATCTGCTTATTTTCAAATGTCTTCACTCCAAAAATAATTTTTATGCTGCATCCCTTCAAAGGGATTATAAAATGGCAGAAATTATATCACTGATTCACATCCCCCCGCCCCTTATCACTTCTGGGAGAAGCTAGTTTCTATGTCTGAATCTTGATTTTGGTTCTTATCCTGCAGACCGGGTGGTTTGCTTAGATTCTTCGTGCCTCATTTTCTTCATCTCTAAAATGGAGATAATAACAATACCCAACTCATGTCATTGTGACAACTAAATGAGTTAATGTATAAAGTGTTCTGAAGGGTACCTGTCATATAGTAAATACTTAAAAAAATTTACTATTATTCTAGACTAAAGCACGTTCATATATATTTTCTAATATTCACAAAGACCCAAGAAGTATTTTTTCATCCTCTTAATTGGCAAATTTCAAAATATACAAAGGTAGAGAAAATAGTATAATGAACTACTGTGTACCCATCACCCAGCTTCAACAATTTCAACAGATGGTCGGTCACCATTTCAGCTAAGCACCTACCCACTTTCCCCTTTCACATCATTTCATTCAGTATGTTTCTCTAAAAGATAAGAACTCTTTCAAGAGCTTAGTAACCCCATAGGCAGATTAACTGAAGTTTAGCGAAATTAAATAACATTTCCAAAGTGGCCCAACTAATGAGTGTAATAACTAAAATTCAAAATTCCCTTACATTACTGTTTACTTGCTGATCTAAAAATCCATGATCTAAAAGGTAGGCATTACAACTCTAAATTTCAATAACAAATTGAGTATTTTAAAATTTTAAAAATAAATAATAAGAGCATAGGCATTCTATACTGAATAGTAATGGACCCACAGGTTAAGATCCTTTGCATGGATTTTTTTCTCTAGTTGAAAAGATTTTATCTTGATCCTTGAAGCCATCACTCATGAAGTTTGAAAGCAGATTATGTGCTTGAATAATTAAGCAAATGTTTTTTCTCCAGTTTCCAGCACTAAAACAAATTCCTCGGCACCTGCTTGTGGTTTGTCACACTTTCAAAAAGAAATACTACAGTCCTAGCAATGTGATTATTTAAGAGAATACAGGCAGACACTCAATGTGGGGAATTGAATTATGTGTATTGCCAAGCATGGTGAGAGTTTTCAACATATGTTAATTGATGATAATGAAAATGAAAGTAATCAGAATGATGAGATTGACGCGAGAGCCACATGTAGGAGCATGAACGTAAGTCAGTCATAACTTTGGAGCTTGCCCAAGGTGGTAAGTATATTGTAGGACTAAAAACAGTCTTTAGAGTCTGCACTACTAGATATGCAATTGAACATGTCACTTAATATCTGCAAGTCTCAGTTTCTGCATATGTGAAATGGGGATAGTAGTCTCTATGACATAGTGTGGTTGTGAGGATTAAATGAGATCATGCTACTGGCTTATGGTTATCAAAATGATTTGGGGGTTATCAGGAGATAGAAGGTAATGAGGTGGAGATCTGAGAAAATGAGGAAAGACTGTGTTTCGTTAGTAGAGGAAGGACACTGAATGGCCTGGCAATACTCTAAAGCCATGGACTACATTAATGTATTAGAGAAAGACTGGATCGTTTGTTTAGGGGGGAGAATAAACATTCCAAGTTCACCTGCTGACCTGATGAGGATCTAGCCTCCTAGGTTAACTCTGCCATTTAGAGTGAGCCAGCACCCATCCTTCAAGTTTGTATCTCCTGTGGCAGTGATGGCTCTCTGTGGACGACTGATTAGCATTTGGTTCCTGGGCATTATGGGTAGCCCAAGGCTGGCTATTAGGCCCTGGATACTCTAGGACTTTTCATATGAGAGGGAAAATCAAGCCAGACTTACCTTAGACAGTGGGCACACAAATCATCTAGGGTTTTATTAAAACACAGATTTGATTTTTCAGGTCTGGGATGGGGATTTAGATGCTTCCAAATGAGGCTCCTTCTGCTGCTCCCCAGATCGCATCTCGAGTAACAAGCGGCAGACAACACCCCACCACTTCTAGTTAAATCTCCACTTTCTGCAGATTCATCAATTTTATTTGTTAGCCTCTCTTTCTTTTGAGGGTTCAAAGTTTCCAACTCAGAACCCAGTGCTTGCTACCTAAGAAAGGTACAACATGCATCTAGGGTCTAGAGCAAGCCTTTAACTTGCTTCCTTTATTCTTCTCCATTTATATTAGACAAAGTTCAGGGTGGGTTAATGAAGGGTATCAAAAGTCTCCTTTCTCTAGCCTAGGGCAGGCCCTGCAAGGGCAACTGGCAAATACATTGTTATAAGCCAGGTATCCTGACTAAG
Source organism: Scalopus aquaticus (assembly GCA_004024925.1). Taxonomy (NCBI): domain Eukaryota; kingdom Metazoa; phylum Chordata; class Mammalia; order Eulipotyphla; family Talpidae; genus Scalopus; species Scalopus aquaticus. The sequence goes on along the minus strand of PVIJ01008928.1, from coordinate 20,320 downwards.
ATAGACTGATGCTGAGAGATGGGGGTGGTTGAGAACAGGTCCTAGGGGAGGCCCCAAAAGCAAAGCAGAGGAAGCTGAAGTGAAACTGGCTTGGAAAGTGGGAAGAGAACTGGAGGATGGTGAAGAGATGGGGCTTTGGCGATAGGGGACCTCAGGTTATTGGGCAGACCCTGAATTGGTGGGTAGCCTGGTGGCATCATCAATCCCGTTACAGACAAGGCTAAATGAATTTCAATTATACTTACAGGCCATATTCAGACTTGAGTTTGAGAAACAGGCAACACAGAGCTCTTGAGGGTATCTTATTTCTGAAATTTTTTATTTGCTCATCTGAAAAATGACAGAAATAAACTAAGATGAACGGACTATATGAAACTTACAGGCAAGATTAAAACTCACCTATAATCTTTAATGAATGTGTGTTACATTAAAATTAAAGTGTAACATACCAGAAGAAACTTAATTACCATTGTGTTATCAAAATACCTTTAAGGGCCTCCCTGGCGGCGCAGCGGTTGAGCACTGCCCTGTGGCACTGTTGGCAGCGTGCAATGCGAGTTCGATACCCAGCCAGGGAGCTTCCCATGTGGTGCGGCAGACCTCTCCTGCCTCGCCCGCTGCTCCCCTCAGCAGTGTACTTCTGATCTGCCTGTTCTGCTCCCCACTCTGTCTCTGGTGATCCCTCTCACCACCCCACGCCTCTGGCCTGTACCCCAGCTTGTATGTATGAATGAGTAACTCTTTAAAAAAAATAAAAAATAAATAAATCTTTAAAAAAAATACCTTTAAAAGTCTTGAAAATTTGGCTTTAGGGTTTTTCTCTCACAAGGGAAATTCTGTTCTGATTCTTCAATCCAAATAAAGGCACTTTAATGTTCTGTTTTTCTGCATGCTAAGTGTCTTATTGAATTAAAAAATTGGAAATTTTTCATCTTTCAGAAAATTTTACTTAATTATTTTTTATCCCATAGATAATGTTTAAAGGTGTTCAAAGTTTCAATCATTATAATCAACAACTTAAAATGAAACCTTATAATCCCTCAAAGTAAGTTACAGCCAAGGATTTATTAGCAAGGATTTAATTCCCTTCAAAGGAAACTGTCTAAACAAAGAAAGAAAGGTGTATTAAGCTAAGCACAGTATTGTTTGCTGCTACCTAATGACAAACAGGCACACAGTGACTTGGGGTTGAGCAAACAACACCACAGCTCTTCATCACACAGTCTTGACTTTGAGCTCAGCGTGATGTCTGACCTTGGTAAGCTGCTTTATCACTACCAGCCTCATTTTCTCTTCTGTAAATGAGGGATTAGATCACTTGCTTTTCGGTTCTAGCATCCATTGATTTTGTGGGAGTCTGCTTTTGATTGTGAGAGCATCAAAAAGTATTTGCCATTTCTCATAATACTAAATATCTTAGTAGGGACCCAAGTGAAGCAACTCGCCTCTAGGGTCACAGGCGCAGAGCTAAGACTAAATTCCCTAAGTTCTAGCTAAGGACACTTTCATAGTATCATGCAACTTATATATTTTTTTTCCAGAGACGAAATTCCCTGCTATCAATATGGACATGCACAACAAGAAATCACAGAAGATGTTGATCTAATGCAATTTACTCAAAGGAAATGGTTATTTTTCTGGGAGACTTATTACAGGTCATAACTACGTGATTATGTCAGATGTGTAGATATAAATCACGCTAGAGAACCACATGAAAGCAGGTCAAATTCTCATCTGTAGACAAAGTGGCTGGTTTGAAGATTATACAGTACTCATCCTCTTCTCTTGGTCTATGAGCAACTAGAGAGCAGAGGCAATGCCTGATTTTAAAAAGAAGCTATGAAATGGGCTAACATTTTAGTGACGTTTGCTCTGTTTGGTTGGATTTGCCTTTATGATATAATGTTATTCCTTTAGGAGACAATCGGCCAAATTGTGGCAAGTTGACTATCTCAGGCTTTGTCCATTCATGTGGACATGCCTGGTATTCTTTTGCTCATTGTGACAGTGAACAGTCACATGCAACAATCTCAGACTGAGAGGCACTAATGGCACTAATGGATTCAGAACCCTCATAGATAAAAGTTGAATTGTGCTGCCAGGTAAGTCACACCTGCTGAAGTAATAGCTGAGGGGGAGGGGAATTTAGAATGCATAGCGGAGGAAGAAGAGGACTAGTACTAGTTGAGGTCTTGAGATAAACTATGACAATGGATGCTGGTATTTCCCACTAGCCTTCCTCAGGAAGTTTCCCCTCAAGCAGAGATTAATGGATACCATGGAGGAGGTACTTCCTGAGCCCTGTATGGAGAAGTAGATCGTAAGGCAATGGGTGGTGTAATGGGAGTACTATAGCAGCGGTGGTCTCTGACCACCAGGAGCATAAGTAATTGGGGGCCCCAGTGCCTAGGCTTGGAAATTCATCCTTATACCTGTGCCAAGGCCATGCTTCCTTAGCCAATGACTTGATGACCTGGCAAAACTTTTCTTAGAACTATGGCAGTGTAAGCCCTCCACCCAATCTCTCTCCTTCCTTCCCTCCCTCTATCCCTCCCTCCCTCTCTTCCTTCTTTCCTTCTTTCCGTCTCCTTCCTGTCTTCCTTCCTGCTCTTTACCTGAAGTCAGATTTACATTACGATCTAACATATCTTCTAGCCTTCTCTGACTCCCTACCCATTTTTTTCTCTCATAAACAATTCTCTTAATAAACTCCTCAATCTAATCCTGTCTTGATGTCTGCTTTTCAGAGTATCCAAGAAACTAACCAATCATCCATTCATTCATCGCTAGCTGCCTCCCCCTATCCATGAATTTAAGTATAACTGTGAGCTTATACTGACTGATTCCTCCAATTCTATTCCAGTACCATTGGGTTTATTCTAATCTTCTTCCTTTCCATATTTGAACTCTTTTCTGCAAGTGAGCAAGTACCCATCTATATTTACTTATTTTCTCTATCTTACAATATGCAAAGGCATTTTCAGAATTACTAAATTGTTCTATGGCAAAAAAACCAAACAAACCTAATAACCAGAGTTTAATATTTGCTTGCATTTTTTTAGTCTTTATTCTAAGTGTACGTATCCCAAAAAACTATGCTCAAAGTTATTTGGGTTACTTCTTTTATCCTTGAATTTTGAACATACTCTGTGGTTGGACCTAGTTCAAGATTTCAGAGAAGGGCTAACGTCATAGCTGAGGAAAATCCCAGACCATTCTTTGCCTAAACTGGAACCCATATTTAACTAATACCGGATCTGTTAGCTAGTTCAGGCATACCAGTTAGGAAGCCAGTTTACAATCCAGTGAGAATATTAGCTAGTGCCATCTCAACAAAATGTAGTACCCAGGGTTATATTGACATAGATAGCCCACCATGCTGGCTTTAGCTATGAAACCAGTCCAACTCAGAACATAATTATATGTCAGTTCAGCATGACATAGGTCATTTGATATAGTAGCTTCCCAAATCACTCCAGACTAATCCAGATCAGAGACATAAATGATTTAGGTTTGCTCAGAGCCCAGAATACACTAGTTCATTCCCAGACTCCATTACTCACTACTCTATTCAAAGAGTATTATAGGCCAACTAGATTCCATCCAATGTGGGAAGTGTTAACACTTAACTGGACCTGAGAGGATTCCCTAGAGACTTACATCACCCTGTGGCCAAAGCAGGGTCTAGCTCCTTTTCCTAGTGTAGCAAAACACTTCCAGACTAGTGTCATAAGAAAAGTTCTCATAGATTTTTCTCATGACATCATATTCTGGTTCATCCCTGTGACAACTTTTTATTATACAGTAGCATTTACCATTATAGCCCCACCTCATTAATTTCTTGACCTAGAAAATTTCTGCATGTGCATATGACCATTCATCCAACAAATATTTATTAAATGTCTTTATAATGCCAGGCCCTGGCATGAAAACACTGCCTTTAAGTAATGCAGTGTCTAATTTTACCGAGGGATATTAATAATTTTTTAAAAACCTGCTACAGTTCTATAATAAAGGTAAAATTCTTTAAGTGTGCCTCAGAATTCTAGAAGTTTAATGGAGGAGTTGTTTCTTAATGTGAAGTGGATGTGGTTAGAGGGAGTGATTTCTCTACTGTTCAGAAAAGAAGCAGTCTGAGCCAAGGTATGTGGGCAGTAAGGATACTCCAAGGACAAACAGCTGGTGACATTATGGAATATCTTATCCTTCGGAGACAGCATTTTACACCACTTGGACACAATGGGATTTGTTCTAAACCTGAACCAAAGATGCTTGACATCAAGGATAGTTAACAACAAATATATAATAAGAGTAATGCCAAGACAAGTGAATTTGGGGGTGGGGGGTGGGAGGGAAGTATCTTATGAATTAAATTCTGTTGATCCAGTTTAATTCCTTGATTAATGATAGATTGCAAAGTTCTCAAAAACACAGAGGGGGCAAAATGCTTTGTGATCAAAGTGGCAGGATCAGAAAGAATGTTCTTGGGATTGAAAGGTAGGATATAAATATCTCAATTGTCTATCTTTGTGACAGTGAAATTTCCAAGGTCTACAGACCTCTTTATGTCATAGAGATACGTCATCCCCTCCTACAATATGTCTCAACATCAGCTCACTTCTTTGTTATATGGAATTCCCCACACCAGTGTCACAAACTTAAATGCCTATGGGTTCTAGGTGGATGATATGAGCAAAGGTGGCTAAGCGGGTGAGCTAAGATTATCTGCATCACCCAAAGGGGGAAGCTGTTGCTGTGCTCCAGGTAGCTGTTCCCATGCAGGAATGCTGGCTAAAGGCTGTTAGAACTCCAACATTTCACTCAGCGTGTGTGTGCTGGTGGAGAATGGGGTGGAGGGGGTAACCTGAGATTGCACCTGACTTCTTCACATGGTTGTCCTTTCTGAGGGTTGAGGACAGAGTATCAGGCCAAGCAAAGGCCTTGGTGCTATTTGGGGGCTGAACCTACAGAGTCTTAACTATTCAATAAGTCTAGGTTTGTTACATTGGCTTCCCAATAAAAGAAATTGACCTCTTGGTGGGGGGAGGACAACATTTTCAGAGAAGCCAGAAATTCTAGTTTTTATTATGGAAACTCCTGTTTTATTTTCCTTGGTGGGGATGGGGATGGGGGTGGGGTATGGGATGGGGGTGAGTGGAATAACCACCCTGAATGCAGGTGAATAAAATATGTCTGTGGGGCTGGGATCACTACTTTGTGATTTTCACCCCAAAACTTTCCTAATTTTTTTGTGATAACAGACAGGAAGAAATGAAGGACTGTCCAATCTACTTCTGACTGCAATGATCCCCCAAATATGGACTCAACCCTCCAGCCTCTTGTGAATTTTGCTCTACATACTGCTGATTTCAGAATCTGCCTACTCTATTAAGCATTACCCTATTCCTTGTAATATACTGAACTATACCAACAATCTTCCCCTTCATCCTTGAAGGCTGCCTGCCCACACCTTGATGACATCATGAATTGCCTTACACCACAGCATGATGACTCATTCCTCCTGACCACTGTAACCTTTGGCATATTTCTTTGTGTTGTCCTTCTGTGACATCACATTTTAACTTCATTCGAGGACTACAACTTGGGAAGGGGTATGGGAAGATACAATCTGCATGGTATCACAAAGAATGACATTGTTTGGGAAAGGTCATGATGTCACCAAAAAAATGTCTACATTAACAAGAGAATTATTAAAGTTAGAGAAAGATGTTTAAATGCTGTGATTCATATCTCTTTAGTATGAGTAAAATGTGTAAATGCACTTTTCCATGTATTTCAGGTCAACTTTTATCATAGTGAAGTTTTATAGTTCTCTAAAGAGACTCTCCTCTCTGGATATATTGTCTATGAAGGATAGTGAGAGGTGATGGTTTTTAACTTCAAGGAATGAAAATCCAGAAACTAGGAGTAGGATATATATATATATATATATGCTGGAAGGAAACAAAAATTATGAATGTAGCATACAATATTTATTTGATAGTGTTACTGCAGCATGGCTAAATTTTATACTCACTGAATTCTTACAATCTTTGGGATATAGGCTTCAAGGTTCTCCCTACTACTTCATATCTGGTTTATTTTATTTTATCAGAAAGATAGTAAAATAGGAATAAGGTTACTTTTTAGGATATTATTTATTTTTTGGTTAAAGGTAGTCTAATTTTAAAGCAAGGGACTCTTGAAATTATGGTCATTGTAACATGGATCTAGATATTCTGATTTACTGTTACTATTACCATTTTTTTTATGTTAGTCACTATAAAGTCAGCAGGCAGAGAATATAATGTCCATTCTCTTTCTAAAGGAAGAAAGATAAAAGCTAAAATCAAATCCTTTTTCCAAAGCACTCTGAGAAAGAAAACACCCAACCGAACATGAGGATCTAATTAGGTGATTTTGCTTGCATTCAATCATCCATTCATTCAACAAACGTGCACTGATTGTCTACTATATGCACTGTGCTAGGCTTTGGGTAAATGGAGATAAACAAACTAAATATGATCTATACTCCCACAGAGCTTATGGTCTAGTGAGAGGGATAAAAATCACTTAAGAAAAGGAGTGACTCTATATGCATAACTGTATACTTAAATGAATTTCATATATATGTATACTCACACACATACTATTAGGGTGAGTAATGGGGGAAGTAGTGGAAAATTACTTTGAATTCAGAGGTCAGAGGTTTTTCTGAGGCAGTGGCACTTAAGTTGAATTCTAAGGAATAAGAAGGGCCCAGCATGTAAAATGTAGGGGAAACAGAGGCCTCCAGCTTGGATAAAGACCTTAGCCTCGAGTTTTAAGAACAGAAAAACCAACATAGTTTGAGTACACTGACTGAGGGAGAGGAGAAATACAGTTGAACAGAAAGATAGGAGACATCAAGAAGAGCCCTGACACAGGCAGTAAGGAGTTTGGATAAGGAGCCATTGTTTTCAAGTTAGAGCAGTGCAGTGCTGTAAGAGATCACCCTGATTGCTGAGAGAGAGAAGTGAATGATATAGCGTGGAGAGAGGATCAACAGAACATGCCGATAGATTAGAAATGTGGTATAAACAAAAACGAAGACTCAGGGATGATTCATGGGGTTATGACTTGGGCAAACGTGAGCACACCATTTCCTGACATGAGAAAAATAAGCACGCTGAACAGGAAATAAATGCTGAGACAGAGTGAGGCGCACTAAAGATTTATCAGGGAACAACACTTGTAAAAGGAAGAGAGGCAGGAGCAGACTTGTGCAGGAGGAGTTTCAGACAGTGATGCAAACCTCACAAAGTCCCTGCCAGCCCAATGAGGAACTCCCCAGCAAAGACTGCAAGTTAAGAGGATTTTTGTGTTGGAAGCAAGGAGCCCCCCTAAGAAGAGTATGCCCTCAGTTACACCACAAGAAGAGAAGAGCTTTGGCTCCAAAGCATGGGTGGACCCTGAGGCAGGCCATAGTTGGAGGGAGTCAGTCTGTCCTTCCTTGAAGGGGTATGTGAGGAGCACATTTCCATGTCTCCCCCAAGGAACAACAAGAGTGGGAAGCATTTCAAGCAAAGAAGTTGGCAGCAAAGAATGCTGCTGAGCAGTTTAATAAATGAAGGACAGAAAATTGTCCATTCAAAGGTGAGCTTATAGAGAGCAATCTGATTAGAGTGGTGGAGATGGATGCCAGATTGGCATAAATTGAAATTAAAAGCGAGGGGAGCAAATACAGAAATGCACTTTAAAAAGGAATTTTAACAGACAATAAGCAGAGAAACAAGTTGGATGGTGATCTGGCATCAAGGAAAGGGCTTTATTTTAAATATTGTATTAGGAAAGTTTTAAACATAGAGAAGTTGAATTTTATAGTAAATATCACTAAATTCTGTAATTAACCTTTTACTGTATTTGCTCTATCTCATTATTTCATAAAGGAGTTGTAAAGATGGTAAAGACTCCTAGAGCATGTTTGTGTGCCTAGAGTATGAGCCTTTAGCTAGAGAAGTTTGATGATACAGGAAAGAACGGGGATAACCAAATGAAGAAATGAAGTCCTTGCAAACTCAGTGAGGGGAACAGGATTCAGAGTATAATTAAAGGGATTGTTTCTTGTTACAGAATGGAAGAAAGAGGAAATGATTATAAAATAATTAGGTTGGCAGATCTGATACTGGGAAGACATGGCAGATGCTACATCATTGCTTAACTAATAGCTTGGACCCTATTCACCTGCTAATAAAACTTCAACTGTGGTGGCAATGGAGCCATGGCCAGCGGATTAAGAGTGATTGATCTAAGCCAGTTATGGTGACTGCATTCCTCTTTGTCAGACACTAGACTTTCCCATCATATCTTGCAGTTAAGAGCATGCCCCTATAACCTATTTCTGATCAATGGGACTTAAGGATTGTTTGCTGAGGTTTCTGTGAAAGTTTTTCCTTTGCTGATTAAAGGAGAGGAAATTTCTCACATAAAAGGTTCTTTTCCTGTCTCCCCCACACCCCTGTGTTTTCCTTACCTTTAAATGTGGTCACGATGTCAGGAAGCATGATAGCCATCTTTCAACCTTAGTGAGCTTGAAGATGAAAACCCAGAGCTGAGAAAAGGAAAGAGACACTATGATGACATTGTTTAGCAGCTGAACCAGTGCCAATAACTGCCTGCCTCAGACTTACTTTCATTATAGAAAAAGAAACTCCAATTCATTGACACCTTCATCGTCAGATTTTAAGCCACTTTAGCTGAATACAATTACAGAATATGAGGGAGGCTATTCCTTTTTTACTGCTGATGCCTTTTTCCTAGCTTGATTCTAGCTACAGACTCTGCTCCCCAAGCCATAGGAGTAAATACCTGACCTAAACTGGACTTCGACTCTTCATACCGAGAAACTGGAATTTGATTAGGAATACCCAAAGACAGAGGAAATAACCCAATTACCAAATTTAAAGAGAAGACCAGAAATATCCTGCCCCTGGAAGTTTTATCCTACTGGGTCTATGAATTACTTCATTATCCTCTCAATAAATACTCTTCTTTTTTTCATTAAGATAGCTAGAATTGGAGTCTGTTGCTTTAAACCAGTGCTTCTCAACTAAGGAAGCTTTTACTTCTCAGTGGATATCTGGGAATATCTGGAGATATTGTTGGTTGACATAACAGGTTAAGTGTTACTGGCATGCGGTGCATCGATACCAGGGGTGCTGCTAACCTCTTGTAATGTACTAGACAAATCTCTCCCATCCCAAACATATTTGGCTCCAAATTCCAATAGTGCTGCTGCTGTTAAGAAACTGCTTTAAAACAAGTTTCTTAACTGATACAAGAAGGTGCTCAACAAAGGCGATTTAGGGTCACCTGCTGAAACTGAGTGGGAAGGAAGAATGGGAGGCCTGAAGAACAAGGAGAGGAGTGGAATGGTCTCTGTGGAAGAGAGAGCATAGTAGGGAAGTGATAAAGGATGACTGAGCAGTGGTTAAGGCCTGTCTGAGGTTTGATGATCATCAAATTAGATACGTGGGTCTAACAGTGATTTTTCTCCTGCAGTATAGAGCTACAATGGGTACAGACAAGGAAAGGACATATACTGGGTTCATCCAGGGCTGGGTTTTTGTCAGGTGAGAGCAACAGAGGGAAAGAAAGGTGAGAGGTGATATTTGTATGGGACTTACTTTACTGATGAACCAGAGAAATTAAGCTAGATAATGAGAGAAGAAATGAAAGAGAATTAATAATAAAAACTAATGGGATCAAGTTGATGCAGAGAATTTACTGTTGAATTCTTTGTTTCTTACTGCTTATTGGATCTTGGGAATATGTAGTCCTGCCTCCCTCTCCCCTTCTGAACACAAAAATGAACCTGACCAGGTGGTGTTCTGTGGGATCCTAGAAGTGAGAAAGGGAAGAACTTAAGTATTAAAAAAGTCAATCTCCTTGATACCATTCTTTCCCTCCCTGGAGTATCAAGAGGTGTAATTTGGGGGCAGACATCACATCAATGCATTCTCTGGAATTATTTCCTTTCCGTTTTTTTTTTTTTCTTGGCCTACAGTAAACTCATTTTGAGAGTCTCAGCTGAGCCAAGGGAAATCAAAGATATTTTATCCTTGTTTAGACCAGGTTGAGCAATAGCCCCTTGACTGCAGTGGAATCAGAGAGGAATTCAAAGGTAACCAGGTAGGGTGGGGGAGGTGGACAGGAACAGACATATCTATTGACCATCTCCTCTCAAGCACTTTACTATATCATCTAAAAACTCACAGTAAATTCAGTATTATGATCCCAGGTTACAGTTAGAGAAACAGACTAATATATCATCAAACGTTAATCACTTACTGTGTGCTAGGCACCACTTTACAGCTATAAACTCACTTAATCCTCATAACTCTATCAGGTGGGAATTACGACTGCCTCCATTTTAAAGAAGGGAAGCTAGGCTATGGGAAGGACATTCAGCTAATACAGGTGGAGCTGGGCTTTTAATCCAGGCAGGGCTGGGACCCCTTACTCCAAAGTCTTCCCCCCGCCCCACCCATGTAGTAGTAAGGAAACATTTCCTTGTAAATCCCTCAGATCACAGGATGTTTCTAGGGTTTATGATCAACCTTCCTATTTTCCTCTATCACAAAATAATCTTTTTAGCATAGGAGGTACTATTGTCTGCTTAAAATTCACATGACATCCCAAAATGTTTTCCTTAGCTCTTTCTCCTAATCCTGGCTTTTAATGTTTACCCTGTTTTACATTTTTCCCTCTACTCCAGAATATTGCTGGGAATAATGCCAGCATTCAGTCACCAAGCAAGTTCTTTCTCCTTTCATTGTATTGCTAGCCTAATCCAATTTTTTCACTGTCTATTCTTTATCTCCATTTGATTACTATAAATAATCAAGGTAGCTCTTTCACTCTCCTTAAAAGGTCTACCCCCAATGTTGTGTGTGAATCAGGCATGATGTGTTTGGCCTTGTGCTAGGTAACAGGTAATAAAAATGTGAATGGTTCCTGCCTTTAATGTATTCAGTGTTTAGTGTTTTCCAGAGTTGGGTTATAGTACTGTCTCCTGATATGACGCTAACATTGGTTATTTGATACATAATCAATTCCTAAGTAATAGCTCTCATGTATTTTCAAATTGAAAGTTAGTCTCTACCCTAAGACTTCTTAAATATCCTGTCTTTCTCTAGTGCTTTTGTTCCTTGAGCTATGTATCAGAACTGAGTATGATTATTTTCCTTATTTTTGCCTTCACTACTAAACCATCAATGGAGGCAGTTATAACATTCTAGGAATTTAGTAATAAAGGAACTAGTTTTGAGGTCCTGATTTAAAGAAAATTGTCAAGTGTTGCCTCCTGAACCTCAAAAAGGAGTTTAACCTGTAGGCACTGTTCTAGGTACGCAGATGAGAGGTTTTTAAGAGTAAAGATGGCTGGTCTTGGAATCCAGAGACCGGAATAATCCTAGCTCAGCCACTAACGTGAGCACGGCTAATATTTACTGAGCACTTACTCCACCGTGCCAGTCACTTTCATTAACTCGTTACAAAGAGGCAGAGTCAAGCTTCAAAATCAGCCTCGCCAGAGCCTCCCCAAACTTCCTTAACCCTTGAGCCACAAATAGCTTTGAGACTCAGTTTTCCCATATTTAAAATGAGGGATTTGGCGTCAATGTCTCAGTTCTTGGAGGAGAATGTGTAGACAAAGGAGACAAGTCCGCAGAGGGGTGTGAGAGAAGGTGGGGCAAAAAGCAACCGAGTCTCAGTAGCCGAGCAAGCAGTATAACTGAGTTGAGTGGGTTAAATTTAGAGTTAAGATCCTCTAGTACAGAAGGCCCGGAGTGTTATATCTGAACGAGGCCTGTGGGTGAGAACGGGCCCAATAGCTCGACTCTGACCACTCTAAGAGTTGCCAGGGCAGGCCAGCCGCCAAGGGGGCAGGCAATCCATAGGACTTTGTCTCGGTTGGGGAACAGCACCTCACCGGCCCAAGTCCTGCTCCACAGGCTTCTCACAGAAAACCAGAAAAGGAAGGGGCGCGGCTTCCCAGTCCGCGTCGCAGAGCGCCACGTCCCTCTTGGCTCAGCCGCCCCCAGGCTTCTACGCGTCGGCTCTCCCCGACGCCCTCCTCCCAGCCGCCCTCCTTCCCGCCTGTGGGAGCGGCCTCGTCTCCGCCACAGCCAATCTGCGCCTTCTGCGATCCTGGTCGGACCAATTAGCGGTCGCCCGGGGGCGGGGGCTGTCGCCATGGCAGCGAGAAGGCGGGAGCGCGTGGTGGGCAGAGGTATATTGCAAAGCCGCCGGCCCAGAGCTGGAGGGACCAGTCTGTGTGCTATGTGCATTCAGCAGGCGGAGTCTTGCGCGCGGAGAACCTGCTAGGTAAGGCCAGTGGCTTCCTGGGGGGTGCGGAACCCTACGGCGGGAGGGTGGAGCGGGTCCTGAGATAAGGCTCTGGTCATAGCTTGCCCTTACCGGGTAGTGACGGTGTCTGGGGCCACACTGCGGGCGGGCACGGGTGGGAAGGGGTTTCAGGCTCGAGCCTGGGGCGTAGGGTTCTTTCCTTTCCTCCACTCTCTGCGGGACACCCAGGCTTTTTTTTTCTGGGGGCGGGGGGAGATGAGGGTAGCATGTTCTTGACCGAGAGCAGGCGGGGGTGGGTGGGAAGCAGGACCGAAACCCGGGCGGAGTTCCAGCCCGGTCTTGGCAGGTTGATGGGCAAGGGAGGTGCCTACTGGTGCGATGGTATACCCACCAAATCTTGGCTGATGCTCACTACCATCCGCCCGGGAGCAAAGCTAGGCCAGGGAATCCTGCTCTTCTACGGTTCTGTTGAACCCACAATACCTGACACTTAGGAAGGAGAAAGTTCCTTTCAGTTGTGGTATTATTTTCACTTGAGTGGCAGAAATCATTTGGTGTGAGATGAGCTCTTTCAGTTTCAAGATATGAGAAAGATGGTGTTTCCTTGTTGCACCTGCTACATAAACCTTCCAACCTTTATTCTGATTTCTGGGCTATAGAAAATCTCATGAAATTCTCAAAGTGTCTGCTAAACTACATTGGAAACTAAAATTTACACAATTGAATAAGTCAGCACTGCCATCTAACCCTTTTATTAAGACTGTTAAATCCATGCCTGAATATGAACACCAAGCTATCTATTACCTTGGCTCTTTAAAAAACCGGAGTGGGCAAGGAGGTTCAATGAAATTAATTATTTCTGCTAGTAAATCTTATTTGAAAATTTGTGAACTTTCCCTGTAAGAATTGAAATAATTGATGAGACAGTTGCTTTAAGGAATAGTCAAAAGTAGTCTGACCAACGGTTAATAGGTTTGGATCAGATAACCTCTAACTTTCACAATCTATTTAAATGATTTGTTTCTTAAAGCCTTTCCTGATGAATTCTACTGAATAATTAAATTCTTGAATCAGAACATTCAGATTCTAGAATCTCAAGTCTAGAATATACAGATTTTTGCATCTTGTCCCTTTTATAAATTGCCTCAGGATTCACCCTTATCTAAGTCGAGTGTGAGTTCTTGTTTTATAAAACTTGAACAAGTGCAACAGTGTTTCAACAAATATTCCTAAATTAATAGGGTTGAAAACTTTTTTGAAAGTGGAAATTTAGAATTAGAAATGAAGTCTCAAGTAATATCACTCTCTTTAATAGGGTGAACATGGAAAATTCTATTTCTCATCTTGGTCTTTAAATTCTCAATGATCTGGTCCAAGTTTCTACTATAAGTGAAATATTCGTTTCCATCTTCTTGTGATTCATGCTGTTCTCCATCTATTCTAATTTTACCCATCTGGAAGGGGTTGAGTCCATATTCTGCTTACCTTCCTATAATCTTCTGAGATACTATTCATATCTAACATTATGAATATACCTTTTTGTCATACTTTGTGCCAGGTTGGTTTGTGCTAAATAATAGTTAAAATGAAGTGGACAAGTAAGACAGTGAAGGTACGTTCCAAAACACTAGTTATTAATTATGGGGATTAATACAGTATGTCAATAGCATGAGCAATACCAGAATCTTTTTGTTTTAGGATTTGTCATGTATCTCTATAGACATACTAAACTAATTTTGCTGTGTTTAGAAAAATATTTAAAATGCTTTTAACTTTCTAAGGAACTTTTGATGACTGAGATATGTAAAATATCTGTTTAAGTGTTGGGTATCTGAGGGAATCAAGTGTAGGATTTTAAAATGTACTGCAAACAATCCTTAAAGAAGATAATCCTTTAGGTGTCATGAGTGATTGAGTTGACTATATTTGCCATAATAGATAATTAACTATTTCTAAATCATTGAAGGTTTAGAAAAGGGAAAATTTATCATTTTTATATTTAATACATGCAATTAGTTTGTAGACTCCAAAAAACAGGCTCTTAACAATTTAAAATAATTTATTCGAGGGAAAGCTTCGATCACTTTAATGATTTTCTTTTTTTTTCACTTTAATGATTTTCCATCTGAAATTTAAAATGACATGATATGATGAAAAGTATACTTAATTAGAATTTGATGGCCAGATACCAATCTTGACACTGCCAAATGCTCTTGGCCACGTCAGTGAATGTCCTTGTGCTTTATGACTTTTTATAAATGTAGGGTCTGAACCAAACCCTCCCTTGACACTTTATTTATGATTATTTTTAAGATGCACTGATTGAAAAAATTTTAAGCCAACCTCATAGAAATTGAGATAGCAGGTGCATGTGGTTTTTTTTGTTTGTTTGTTTTGTTTTTACATAGGTATTTTACTTATCCCAAGTATGGTGTGTATAAATAATGAAGATGTGATTTTAATAAATTTGTTGATAAGACAGATGAGCAGCAGTATCTGTTTTTTATAGGGCTACTATCAAGGATACTGTAACTAATTAAGATGGGGAGAAAAGGTGATATAATGACTTCTTTGGTGTCATTTTCAATAGATATGACCAGCAGAAACATAAAGATCTATACTGATGTTTTGATAAAGTGAGTTCAGATCAACTGGTCATATATCTGATATTTTATTTTGATCTCAATTTCCCAATGACTCTCATTTTCAAAGGGTAAAATGGAGTTGAGCACCAGCTTGCCTGTTGCCTTTGTCACTGCCGCCACTGAAAACCTCAGTAGCCATTTCTTTTTCTCCTTCCACTACTCTCATTGTTAGATGAGCTAAATTCTTACAGGGAAAGTTCGCAAATTTTCAAATAAGATTTGCTAGCAGAAAAATTGCAATTGTTTATTTAATACACATAGCAGACTGAAAGTCCTATGAGGGCAGGGACCACATCTGTCTTTTACCTTTATATCCAGCATACTTAATAAATATCTGTTAAATTTTATCATGAAGTAAATAAATGCAAAAAGTTATTAAAGAAAACATCTTTAAAGATGTCTATTGTTAGAATTACAACATTGACATTAAGAAGAAGCAACCCAAGTTTCCTGGCTCAAGGCAGTACTTTAGAGAAAGAAACCTGGGCTCTTTTAAAGACTGTTTGAGTGCCAAGGAGGAAGACTTTTTCTCTTTTATTGGATGTATTCTTTTCTTTGGCCTACAACTGCTGTGGCAATGCTCAGAGAAGTGCTCTAATGTGTCCTGTCCAAATGTCATTTAAAGGTTATTTGTCAGACTGGTTTCTTTCCTTTTAAGTTTTATAACTCTGGTTATTTACCAAACTGATTTTCATAATTTCATTGGAGATTTCTTTTTTAAGACAGGAAGGCATTAATATTTGATGAGCATTTACTCCTGCCATCCACTGTACTAGTTACATTGTATTCATTCTTATTTTCAGCCAATCAAAAACCTATGAAGAAGTATTAGTTTAATTTTATAGGTAGTAAAACCCAGGCTCAGAGAGGCAAGCAGCTTGCCAGTGAGTGGGAGCAGTTAGGATTCATCTGTTGTTTATTTTTGATTGTGCTGTGTTAATAAAAGTCATATGCCTCTCCAACTTATTACAAGCATATGATCACTCTCCTGCTTAGATGATTTTATGTTAAAAAAGCATAAGAAGAAAGAAATATGTTATTAAAATTTAAAGATACTGTATCTGCCTTTTATTTTTTTTAGCAGATTACTTAGAAATATATTTGCCAGTGAGTTTGTGCATGAGCTAACTGCCTTGTCCTTTACAGCTAGGGAGTGGGGTTTCGAAAAAGAATTTGAGTTGTTTCACTAGATATCTGATTTTTCTGACTGATAGTGGGGCCAGAGTTAATTTATTAAAGTGATGGTAAGAGTAAAAAAAGATTCCAGTTAAGGATTTTAAGAAAATTCCAGTTACGGGTTTATGGGAAAACATATCTGATATCCTGAAGTCTCATTGCTGAGGAGGGTAAGCGTCCAGTTGGAATTATTTTTAGGTCTTTCAAAAGGGGAACTCATTATTTGCAATAAAATGGCACAACAGAGTCATATCTTTGTTTACCCTGTTTTTTTGTGTCTGTTTATTTAATCTCTCTCCTCACGCTGGAAGATGATGTAATTTAGTCTTTCTTATCATAGACATTTTGTGTGACAAATATATACATCATGTTTTGTTATCACTGCAATAAAGGTAAATTTATATTGATGTTTAATGTGACTTTATTTCCTTTTTTAACATCTAGAGCCTATTAGGAGTCTGTTTTTTGTGGAAAAGTATTAGGAGTCAAGACCCATCTCACTAATTTGATTTTGCTCAAGTCATCTTACTGCTCTGGATGTAAATTACCTCATCTGTAAAACAGAGAGAAAAATTTTTTACCTGTCTGAAGGTGAGTTTTTCATTTAAGACTGCATTTGATTGCCAAAAAAATGGGGGGAAGGACAAAGAATAAAAGCAGATTTAATGGTATTGTAAGCACACAATATTTATTTTCTCATGTAAAGTTATTCTTCAAATAGGCAGTTTAGGATAAGTATAATAGATTCATAAAGTTATCAGGAACCTACATTTTTTCCCCATTTTTTGGATATGATATCTCTAAGGCGTAGGCCTGGTCCATGTAGTCTAAGAAAGCTGCCAGAGCTCCACCCATCACAGCCAAGTTCAGGCAGCATGGCAAAAGTGAAGGAAGGCTGTGTCCTCTCCTTTATGGAGACTTCCTGAACCAAAACTCAGGGTACAAAGAGAGCAGGGAGACATAGTTGGATGCGAAGCTGCCCTGAGTTAAATTGGCCTTTATTACTCAGGAGGATGGGAAGATTTGGATATTGGCAGAAAAATAGAAGTGTCTGCCACAGTAGGGACCTCTGAGACATATAGCTATTGATAACTACTTGTAGAAGCTTCAGTAATTTGCCATGGCAGATCTTTAAGATCTGTCTCTAGAAGGAAATAACTTCAACCAATAGATTGTGTTTCTTTTTTCCTTTTTAAAATTTTTAAAAATATACAACACTTCACTAATATGTGTGTCATTCTTGCTCATGGGCCACACTACTCTTTAGTCTCTGTGTCATTCCAGTTCTAGTAGATGTCTGACAAAGTGAGCACTCTTTTTACTTTTATCCCTGGATTTATTCTGGAAGCCTTTCTGCCTTCATTAGGTATTTGTTCTGGTTACTTAAAAAAGTTATCTATAAACACTCAATAGATGTTTCTTGTACCTTTTGTGCATGTGTTAAAAAAGAACTAACATTTATTGAGCCCTTTGCTGTGTGAAAGGTACTAAAAAGAAAAGAGATAAGTTACCCCAAAGTTATCACATAATAAATTATAAGGAAGCAAATTTATGTTGAAAGTGTAATCTACCTCAAGTTGCATTTAAGTTTAGTAATGGAACAAGAGACACACTTTTGCCTTTGGTAGTTAAAAGTTCTGTGACTTTTTTTAATCACTTAACTGTTCCCTATCTTGAAATTTCCTCTTACTTAACTACTAGCTCTTGGTTAACTTATCTCCTTCCACACTTTTCTTTATAAATATTATGAAAATATACTTTATACTTGTAATTTTATATGATTTAGATGCCACTATTTCTGCAAAGAAAGTGAATTGAAATAAACTTCTGAGAAAAGATAACGAGCTCAGGAGATGGAAATTGAAGTGGGAAAGAATCTAAAGATACAGTCAGTCTCATGGATTTTAGCAGGTAGACGAGGAGCAAATTAAGGTTTTATTTCTACAAAATATATTAGTGTTTTTGCATGGTATTATGTTTTTCCTTGTATCACTTAGTCACAAAATATAGTAAGTCTTTTGCTACTAGTGCTTTTTTACCAGTCTGGAATCACTCTTCCCAAATAAATAAACAATCAGGAGCTCATGTGTGTAGAAATAGCCTAGTACTATTTCTAAGAGATGTTTAGCATTATAAGCAACCTGACAATGAAAATATCTACTGGCAGACTACTCTGGGGGTATAAGGGGTGAAGTCTCAGCATTGTGAAGCTGTGGCAGCCACTGCAGCATGAGTTCAATCACTGGCCATGGAGCTTCCCACATGTGGCAGCAGACCTCTCCTGCCTCACCCCCTGTTCCCCTCAGCAGTGTACTTCAGTCAATCTGCCTGTTCTGCTCCCTACTCTGTCTCTGGTGAATCTCTCACCCCCTACACCTCTGGCCTGCACCCCACTCTTCTATGCATAAATAAATAAATCTTTAAAAAAATGAAAGAAAAATCTGCTTGCTAAATACCATTTTAGTGTATTTAAATTTTTGTAATTTATAGAAAAGCAATCATGCTATACATTGTTTTGTAAACAGCTTTTTAAAAATAGCAATTTTGCAATTGTTTATTTAATACACATAGCAGACTGAAAGTCCTGTGAGGGTAGGGACCATGTCTGTCTCTTACCTTTGTATCCAGCATACTTAATAAATATCTGTTAAATTTTATCATAAAACTAGTTAAATAAATGTAAAAGGTTAAAGAAACATCTTTATTTAAAGATGTTTAAAATTGAAAAGTTGCCTTAAATTGAAAAGGAAGAGATGTAAAAGAAGAGAGCTGAGGGAGGGAGAAAAAGATAAATGGGGAAGAATATAGATTACTATAAGGAAAGAAAGACAAACTAATTTCAGTTTTCTGTACTCTTCACACCTTAAACCCACGACCATACTTTTAAGCCCTTCTGGGATATTACCCCTGCAATCAAAATAGGAAATGGACACACACACACACACACACACACACACACACACACACACACACACTGTACTTAATCTGGATAATGCTGGTGTGAGTCAATAGTTAAGAAATCTGACTCTGTAGAAGAATGGGAATTATAATTTGGTTGAGAGGGGAAGGGAGAGAAGCTTTCTTCTTGCACTTGGAAATTTAGGGAATTTATTTGGTATGTACGGAATGCTAGGACAGGTTTAAGAACTTTGAAGTTTTGCCTGAGGCTTTGGTGCCCTTGGGGTCAGTGTTCCCCATACTGTTTTGAGATCACTGTCTGATTTAGATTTTCACATCATCATACTTTAGAGTAAATGCTCAATCTCTCCTGGTTTGGATCAGCCTACTATGTCAGCCTAGTTCAGCCCAGTGTCTCCTCTTTAGGTCTCTATTCTTCTTATGGAAGAAGAGGGTGATAAAAGAATGGAGGCCATTCTTACTGACCTGATAATGGAAGAAAAGTAGGTAGTCTCTCCTTCCCATTACCTCTCCTATCATTCATCCCTCCTTCATTTGTATGGATATTTGTATATTATACAGTTCATGAAAATCTGTAGACCTTTCTCTAACATATTTGACATTATTTTGGTATTTAAGGAGGTTTTTTGTGTGATTACTTGACACAGTGTGCTAGAACATTTTCTATTTCTGTTGTTGTGATAACAGCTAACATTTATTAAGGTCTTATTAAGGAGTAGAGGAAATGTTTTAATTAGTTTAAGACTTCAGTCAGTTAATTGTCCTAATTATTTCTAGGATAAACACTAAAAGAGGAGAAACTAGTAGGAGGTGGGAGTGTGTTTAAAAAATTCTCCATTAATCAAAAATAAAAACAAAAAGGTAAGAAAGGAGAGGAGCTAGATATTAAAGAAGCAGGGCAAATAAAAGACCCAAAAGAAGATTGAGATTTAAAACTCAAGGTCTGGTATCTCATCGATGGTAAGATGACATTGAGAATAAGACACCACTATATGCCAGATAGAAAAAATACTACCCATTAAGCTATCACATTTGTGCTTTATCATTTATAATCTCCTATTTACTGAAAGTGCTTTTTTAGATTCACTTAGATATAGCATAGATTTTCTTATATCATTTTTGTGCATACATAAAGAAATTGAAAGTAAAATAAATTGGTGAACGTATTCCTCTGCCTTTTTTAGATTCACCGTCTGAGTCTTTTGAAACCTTTTTTTTTTTTTTTTACAATT